>OX457085.1:22649302-22926220 GCA_949752835.1 Empis stercorea
TACAAAAAAAAATTAGATTTAAATTAAAGAATCTTTAAGTAAAGTACTCTCTAAACCAAATTTGGCTAGAATGAGGTTATCATAACTAGAAGGAGCAACTAGATTGAAGCAACTAGGTTATCCAGTCAAAATCTAGTTAGGCTATTTTAACTAGATGTCTAGTTTTATAATAACCCAGATCATCTAGTTAAAATCTATCTCACAACACTTCGGTTCTAGGTAAGCTAAATACTATTCAGTAGAAAGCTATAAACTGCATATATAGTTAATTTAACTAGTTTCTAGTTAAATGATTTAACTACTTAAACTAGTTGTAAACGCTTTTGTAGAGGTTAAAAAAACTAGATAATAAGTTTTCTTTTAATTACTAGAAATCAGTGTAGTACACTAGGATCTAATGATTCTTTTTAAATGCATAATCTAGCTGAAGCTACTAGGTACAAAAGGTGGGCATAAAGGCATAATCTAGCTATGTTACTAGAAAATCCGATTAATTTTTAAAACTAGAAATCAAGATAAAAGGCTAGAATCTAGTAAATACATTTAAACTAAAAATCTAGTTGCGAAAACTAAGTCCTCCAGTTTAAATTGCTATATCTAGTGAATCTAAGCAATTCATAATCTAGTTGCAGCATCGAAGAACTACAGTAGAATATTTATTATAAAAACTTTGTATCTAGTGCTGTTGAAAGAAATTATTTTTTTTATTGGCTCAAAAATAAAAATTTTTTTTATAATAATAAATTCTTTTTTATTATAAAAATAAATAACAAAACATTGTGCTTATATTTCAAAATTGCACTAAATAAAAAATAACAATTGTTTAAAAAAATATACTTAGTTAAAAAAGAAAATTTTGAAATTTTAGCTTTAGCTTTAGTTATTTTAAATATTTAAGTGTACAAGTTTTTTAAATAAACTTTTTGAAAAATCAGAGTACAAAATTTAGATATTTATTATTTAATGATATTAATATACATTTTTTATATTATAGTAAATTCTTTTTCTTTTATAAAAATAATTTAATTACATTGTTTACATTATGCTTATATTTCAAGATTGCACTAAAGAAAAAAATAACGTTTTATTTAATTTAAAAAAGAAAATTTTGATATTTTATCTTCACGAATTTTAAATTGTATCCAAAAACTGAGAATATATTTTTTGGACAGATTCCAACAACTTAATTTTAAAATTTGGCATTATAAAAATTTTTGTCTCAAAAAAGTTAAAAAATTTTTTCAGGCTTTTTTCGTAACTCATCTGAAAAACCCAAAAGCACTGGAACAGACAAGTAAAAGCTGCTTCTGCATTTGTGCCAACCTCAATAATATTTTTGTCTATAGCAACAAAATATTCCCCTTCACCTCCTTTAAGCTCAGATTTACATATTATGTAAGGGTGAGCATTGTCATTGTTTTTTATAAAGTTTTCAATAGAGTCCTCAATCTAAAAATTAAATATAACATTTATTGAGAAAATATCAACAGTAGTATATAAATAGAAAATAAGAATTTTGTGAATTTAATGCTATAATTTTACTATAGTATTTTATTAATTAATGCTTACATTAATCCAGCATATTATATTTTTAATTTCTTCAAATGCCTGAAGTGATTCCCATTCAGCAATATCTTGTGCTATTAATGCATGTGATCTTTTAAGCCCTCTAGTAATCAAAATTTTTGTTAAAGCCACTATTGTCCTAATGAAATCTAGCAGATAGTATGGTTTTAATATATTGAAAATATTTTAAATTAAATTATTGAACTTACTATTTTTAATTTCAGGTATTACTTTTTGTTTTTTAATTATTTTTGACATTAGTGGATAGTAATTTTTTTGAAGATCTCCTGTGTCTGACCCTGTTAAAACCATAAAATCAGCTTCGATCTAAAACAATTTTTTTTAATTTAAAAAAAAAATCGTATAACTTTAAAAAATGTACCAGTAAACCGCCATATGATATAATTTTCGGATACAATTCCATTATATCTTTAACGCTCTTGGCTTGTTTCAATAAATTGAGTCTGTGAAGACGAGTTTTTTCCATAAGGCTTAATATTAATGCTTTATTTTCAGGATTTGGTACCAATTTACACAATTTTGAAATCTGTTAATGAAACTTTTCAAGACGGAAAAAATAAAAAAAATGTTTACCAACGTCATCTTCATTTGTACTATTAACTGCTTCTGAAACTATATTTTGCTCATTTCTGGTCCGTTTCCCACAAGAATTTTTCTTCTTGGATGGAGACAGTTTTAGTCTAATATTTTCAAGTCGGAACTCAATTTTTCCAGAAGCTTTTTTTCCATCTCTGGATCCATTTTGATCAAACCAAAAAGTCTAAAGTAGTAAAATTATAATATCAGTTTACTGACCTACCTCAACAGGTGAATATATCAAAATTCGTGATATATTCACCTGTTGAGGTAGGTCAGGTAGGTCGGTGCATCCCAGCTGAGGATAGGATTTGACAATACTCTCTGCTAAAATCAGCTTTTGTTTAGTAGATGGATAACTAAAAATATGGTTTTTTTAAATTTATTATCAACGACAAATACCAAAAATTGTTTTGCTTACTATCCACATTCCATCACCAAATCATCAACAACAAGTCTGTTTAAATGTATTATTTCAGCATTTGTGAGGTTTTCTCCATTATTTAGCTTGGTATCCAACTCACATCCAATACGTGACTTTAATAAAATTTTTTGGATATGAAAAATCTGAAAATATAATATATTAAGACTTAAATAACAATAAACTTTAATCGATTACCTTGTCATATTTTGTAGCAATTGTAAGTACAAACGATGGATCTACTAATGCACTATTAAAACTAAATGATGTCCTTTCACAAGAAACATTTGCAGCAACAATATTTTCGTTGTAAGTTATATCTTCTTTTAACAAATTTGAAATAATCTTCAGAATAGTTTTTCTAGGTCCTAATTTCAAATTTAAGTTCATGAGATCCGCATCTGTCAATAACTTCAGATTCTCTTCATTTACTTCTTCATCTTTAATAATAATAATACAAAATTTAATATTTTCAAAATAAAATATAATTGTTAAATTATATACTTGAATTAAAAAGCAGAAAACTCATAGTATGGGCAAAAATATTTAATAAATTGCTTACTAAAATAATTTGTTTTATAAATGAATGAATTTGTTATTGCTTAATAATGATATTTTGTTGCAATATATAAAGATTGATCATTATATTTTTTCCAAATAAAAGTTGGCTTAATGTCTTGAATATCATCGAAGTAAAAAAATGCGTAACTATAGCTTTCTTCAATCATAAAAGAATTTAATATATTAATAAATTCCAATGTTTTGAAGCACTTTCCGTAAAAATATGGTTTACTGTTCAAAATAATAATTTCATCAATTCTGATAAAAGATGGTTTGTTCGATTTTTGCTTGTTTAATTTTTCATTTATTCGAACAATCATGTTAACTGCATATTCAATGTTATTGATAACAACAGTTTCTGCAACATTGCACATGTTATCTTGACATATAATATCAAGATGTTGGTAACACATTAAATCTTTCTTATTTACAAATTTGCTACATGAAGAATTAAAGAAAGTGTTGTTATTGAATAAGTGTAATTGAGATATTCGAAATGATTGATTTATTGCTTGTCGGTTAGCGATACTCTTTGGCACGTTTTTAAAGTTATATCCACTAGCTATTTGTTTTTTTAGAACATGATGTTTTCTTTCGAAAGACATACATGACATTAGAGATATTGGACCCTTCTCTATCATACACTTGGGATAATGCTCCAAGTGATGGTGTTTATTTATCATATTTTTTTCTGGAAAGAGCTCTTTAAATAGTGTGTGGTGAGTTTTAATCAAATGACTTAAGCTGCAAATCATGTAATTTGACAATTCGTAAGAAAAACATATTTCCATAATTTTACACAATAAGGAAATTAACTCTAAGTGTTTCATATCATTTTTATCTGTTATTTTGTGTTCTATCAAAAATGGTAACGCGCGTGTGAGAAGCCATGTTTGTGCAGCTTTCTGTTTAATACTGTTGCCCTTACTTTGAAGCATGGCTATAGTAAAGTTTGAAGAAGGCTTATTTTTTCTCTCAACTGGTCCATAACGAAAGACGTGAATTCTATGATTTAAATATAATATAGAAAAATATTTTTTGCTGATATAATATCTTAATATTAGTTTTATTTCCATGGGACATATTCCTTCGAGCAAATCGTGCATAGGATCAAAACAATAATTTGTCGTGCAATGAAAAAAGGATAATTCGTTCAGAATTGAGTTTTTTACAAATCCAACTTCTGAAGGAGACAGTTCCTCAATTAAAATTTTCGATAATTCATGTTCATGTCTCGCAAGCGTTCGCAAATCATATGTTTGCCCTATATTTTCAGAATTCAGATTATCTTTCGATATGTAACACATTCTGCAAAATTTTTTACTGGCAGGACTTAAAAATCCGAAAATTTCGTGAGCTGCCAAAGTATCACCAGTAAACGATATCAAAGTAGCACGCAGTATCAACTGTTGATTGTCAAAAATAAAATTAACTCCGCAATCTGATTCTAATATTTTCATTTCGTCTACAAAGGGTTTTAAAATTTTGTGAAATCCATACTTATTTATATCTATTTTATAACATAAAAGCAATATGTAGATATTGTCGATCTGACAGTTAAACATATGTTGAAAATTTTGAATAGTAAAGTAAAACACACCCATTTTATGTGTTCCAGTTTTTGATCCTATAGGATTTGTTACTTCCACATCATCGTAATATAATGTTATTCGCAATGCTTCATTAAATTTTTGTAAAAATGGATGAAAACCAAATGCTTTTGCATCTTTATAACTTTTATAAATACCAAAAATTTCGGAAAATGGTTCATTCTTGATTAAATCTCTCATGTTTTTATGAATAAAAATTTTTTTCAAAGTTTCAATAATTGAAATATATTGAAAAGTTTCATTAACGGTTTTATTAATGTTTCTCTGTTGCCTTAAAAATACCTCTCTTCTGACACCCAGCATTATTTCTTCAGGATGTACAATTTCAACTTCTTTTTCAATATATTTTATTCTTTTTTTATGAGTTCTCACCTCGTCAAATATATTGCCAATATCAAAATTATTAATAAAATTTTGGATTTCAGTGTTTTTTGAGTCCAATTTTAATGACACCAACAAATGATCGAAGTTTGATTTAATATAATCAGCAGCTTTATTTATCAAATTTGAAGCATTTTCAACAATTAAATCACTAGTCACATTTGTAACATTTGTATTTAATAAAAAAGCACAAATATTTGTATTTGTATCGGCCTTAAACTCATTTTTAGTGATTTTATGATTTGTTGTTGAATTCAAATCGTCATTATAATTTGCAGAGTAGCTTTCAATATAATTATTATTTACAGAATTATCAGAAAAATTAGTTATCTGATGATTTTTTAATATATGTCGTTTGAAAGAAGAAAACAATAAGAAAGTACGCATACAGTTGTTTTGAACACATGTTATTTTTAAATTGCTATTTTTTTTCCCGAGATAGTTTTTGTGCAATTCAAAATGTCGACGAAGTTCACTAAATTTGACAAACAATCTTTTGCAGATAAAACATACTAATTCAACTTTTTCTTCTTGATTCATAGTGACATAAAAACTATATTTATGATATGGCAATGTCAATTTGAAAATAAATGATATAATTTTAAATAAAATTAAATTAAATAAAATTTAAAATTATACAGCATTTTCAGGTCAATATGGTCTTTTTACAATTTCAAGTTGGTCGCCTTCCATTTCAAGTTGGTCTTTTTACATTTGAACTCGGCCGTTTTACACATTTAAATGAAGTAAGAAGTAAAACACATATTTCAATATATAATATGAAAACAAAATATATAGCATTTTCAGTTGAAATTCGATATTACAAAAAATAGTAATTAAAATAAAACTACCTATATGCATTATTATGAATTTTTAATTTATATTCGAACTATTTTTTATAACATAATATTAATTTTAGCATACAATTACTTTATTTAAAAAAATTAATTTGATCTGAAAAAATGCGAATAACTGAAAAAAGACGAATTTGACCCGAAAATGCTATATATTTTGTTTTCAAATAATCTATCGATTAATTTTGATATTAAATTTTTTTATTTTTAAATTAAAATACATGTTTTACTTCTTACGTCATTTAAATGTGCAAAAAGACCAAGTCCAAATGCAAAAAGACGAACTTGAAATGTTAAAAGACTAACTTGAGATGTAAAGACACCATATTGACCGGAATATGTTATATAATGAAATTGTTAAAACTTTTTTTGCATTTTAAAATAAATTTGAGAAAAAAATTAAGAATAACATTCTAAAAGAACTTAATTATACAAGTTGTAATAATAATATAATATAAGAATAAATATTTTTTTATTATAATAAAGATATAATAATCATCATACGCAATAATAAAATAATAACATTGCAAAAATAAAAATAAAAATGAAATGTTCAACAGTTTTTCCAATATTTCAAAGAAATATATAAACTGCATTGAAAATTTTATCCGACAACTAGAAAAATTTATTTTAGTTTACACTGAAAGCACTTGTATCAACTAGATTACTAGAATATCCCGCTGTTTTTGCACGACTAGATTCAAGTAATTAGAACTGGATTTTACAATAAATTGCAGCAAATAAAATTCTATTCTAATACTACAAATTAAACAAATTAAAATTTTATTAAAATGTAATATTCCAATTTGAGCCCAAATATTTAAATTACAAATACATGTAATATAATTAACTTTTGTGTTAATTAATTTTTTTTTATTATTTTATTCAACTTAAAAATTCACGAGTTTTGTAATTAATTAGAAAAATTATTTTAAAATATATTTTTATTGTTCACATTTTTATTTAAAACGCATTAAAATTTAAACCGCTGTTTTTGCACGACTAGATTCAAGTAATTAAAACTGGATAAAACAATTTTACAATAAATTGCAGCAAATAAAATTCTATTCTAATACTACAAATTAAACAAATTAAAATTTTATTAAAATATAATATTCCAATTTGAGCTCAAATATTTAAATTACAAATACATGTAATATAATTAACTTTTGTGTTAATTATTTTTTTTTTATTATTTTATTCGACTTAAAAATTCACGAGTTTTGTAATTAATTAGAAAAATTATTTTAAAATATATTTTTATTGTTCACATTTTTATTTAAAACGCATTAAAATTTAAACCGCTGTTTTTGCACGACTAGATTCAAGTAATTAAAACTGGATAAAACAATTTTACAATAAATTGCAGCAAATAAAATTCTATTCTAATACTACAAATTAAACAAATTAAAATTTTATTAAAATGTAATATTCCAATTTGAGCTCAAATATTTAAATTACAAATACATGTAATATAATTAACTTTTGTGTTAATTAATTTTTTTTTATTATTTTATTCGACTTAAAAATTCACGAGTTTTGTAATTAATTAGAAAAATTATTTTAAAATATATTTTTATTGTTCACATTTTTATTTAAAACGCATTAAAATTTAAAAAAATTCGAATTATCGACAATGTTTAATTTTGAATATATTTAATTTCACTTAATATCACAATTTTTTAAAATTTTAATTTAAATATAAGTTGGTAATTACTAAAACAAATTTAATCCGACACCACGAAGTTAATAGCTGAAATAATAATTTGTGACTAAATGCTCTTATTTAAAGTTATTTTATATTGAAGAAATTGAAATTCGAAATTTAGCACTAGGATTCTATTTCTTAAAAATATTTATTCTTACATATTAAAATAGTTTCCTAGTTGAAAGAACTTGAATCAAGCTTCTTATCATATACAAATTGGAATGAATTTTCTGTCCCTCTCAATAAATTAAAGTTATTTTACTAACTAGATTCAAGTATTTACAACCAGGAAAAAATATTTGAAGTAAGTATTTCATTATGAAAACGATTCCAGCAACTAGAATGCCCTGGAAAATTCTTATTTATTCACCTGAATAATCAATTAAATAAGATTTGTCCAGCTTTAATTGCTTGAATGAGAACAAAAACAGCTGGACATTCTAGTTGTTGGAATTGTTTTCATAATGAAATACTTAAAATATTTTTTCCTGGTTGTAAATACTTGTATCTTGTATTTAAGTTAAAATAACTTTAATTTGTTGAAGTGATTTCACTATTAATTTTTTTATATCAATAATTGTATTTAAGTTAAAATAACTTTAATTTGTTGAAGTGATTTCACTATTAATTTTTTTATATCATTTCAATTCATAATTTAAATTTTCAATTCATAATTTAAATTATGCACTTTAGAAATACAACAATTAAAAAAATTTACCTTTTATTTTTTTGGCTGATTCCTCATCTGCTCCATTGTTTATTAGGTATTCAAAAACTTGTTCACTATTCATTTTATAAATTTAAATTAAATCATAACACAAAACTATGTAAAAGACGTTTTCACTCCACGAATTCTAAAATTTAATGAAATTTGTAGTTTGTACGACTGTTATTGCAAAAACAGTTATTTAGGCACAACTATATTGAATGTTTACATAATAAATAGTATGTTGTGTTTTGTACAATATTAAATGCGTAAAAGAGAGAATACATTCATATGTATAAAAAATGCACATTATCATGTATTTGATTCTCGTTAAAAAAAAAAAATAAACAAAATATTCTTTTTGTTGTTTTTTAAGGGTTATTTTACGACTCACTAGATCATAGTTTCCAAACCTGTAAGTTTTCAGTGCTCTTAACTAGAATCTATTTCTACAAAAAACAACTTTTTTGTGTGTTTTGTGGTTTTTTAAATATTTTTTCCTAGTTGTAAATACATTTTTTGTGTGTGTTTTGTGGTTTTTTGTAGAAATAGATTCTAGTTAAGAGCACTGAAAACTTACAGGTTTGGAAACTATGATCTAGTGAGTCGTAAAATAACCCTTAAAAAAAACAACAAAAAGAATATTTTGTTTAATTTTTTTTTTTTTTCGTGGAAAAAATTCGTTATGTTATTTAAGAGCACTAAATTTTAGTTAAGAGCACTAGATTCCAGTGATGTTAACTAGAAAGAAAAATTTGTAATTTTTAAAAGAAAATTATAGTTAAAAACGGATTCTAGTTTTTAACAGAAATTATGATTTCTAGTTTAGAACAGTCGCGTCAACTTGAACCGAATTTCATTATCGCAAGCTATATTCTAGTACTGACAAATGTATTTTAAAATTTTTACTAGAAATCAAGCTGTAATACCTTTATTTTTTTCCTATATCTAGTTAAATCATTTAAAATCTAGTAATACCAAATGATAAATACGTTAAAATTTAGATAACTAGATCTTAACTAGGTAATCTACCCAAATTTGGTTTAGAGAGAAGGATTTAGCCAAAGTGAACGAAATCCGCCCATCACAAATCATCCGAGAAGCAATTGTGGAAGTTAAATCTGTCGGGTATATTTACCTAGCAAAAAAGCTCAGGTTAAAAAAATTAATATGATTCGTGGACCATTAATAAAAGAACCAGATTGTCTAGGAAATATATGTATTCCAGAATATGGTTCAATGTTGGAGGGTGAGAAAAAGATTTTAGCAACTATAAAATCATTATTAGGTACCAAATCTTCGTTAAAATTACTAGCAGCAGCAAAATGCTGGATAGTAGATTGTACGTTTTACGTTGTACCTTCTATAATGCGACAACTATTCAGCGTACATGGGGTAATAAATCAGCAAACTATGTGCCTCTTATATTTTGTTTAATGTCAAAAAAGAGTAAAGTAGCATATGATGAATTTTTCTATGAACTACTGAGGCTGGCTACAGAATAATACATTTTTTTTAAATCCAAAACGCACAACTTGCGATTTTGAAAAGGGATTATTTTCGTGATATTAAATATTTCAGCCAGAATATTTGGCGAAAAATTCAAAAGGATGGTTTTGCTAAAAAATACGCAGATGATGAGAAATTTGGTGCCGTGACATAAAGCCTTAGGACATAAGGCCTTCATGGCTTTATGTCCATAAAAACTGGACATAAAGCCTGCTTGGCTTTATATCCATAAAAACTGGACATAAAGCCTTATCCGGCAAATTTTCGCGTATGACTTTATTTCTTATTTTTATGGACATTTTATGTTTTATGTCCCAACCATTTAGAGAAAAAAAATTTGCTTATAAATGGCAAAATCTTTACAAATTCAACTTACAACTTCTTCTTTAACTAGATAAAAAAAAGACCAAAATATTTATAATTACAAATATATTGTAGTTATTTTAGGAATTTTAAAAAAGCATTTGGACAGTTTAAATTATTATTCATGATTGAAATAGAATAGTTTATTGATATACTTAGATAAACGCAATAATAAGTTTACTATGAATTTGTTATGTTAATTTCAAATTTTACCAAAAAAACTAGCAATTTCTGTTATACGAATATAAAACAAATTATTATTTAATTAAATTTTTCCAAAGTTTCAAAAACTAAATATTTTTTTTTAATATATGGGCTTTGATTTGATTTGCCCTTTTCCAAAAATCTGCAAAAGAAATTGATTATGTACCGCCATTTTCCAAATACTTCCGTAGTACAAATATTATAATTTTTTGTTTTGCAGATTTTTGGAAAAGGGCAAATCACTTTCTATCACTTTCTAGAATTGAAATATAATTTAAATTAAATTTTTAAAAAACTAGAAAGAATTGACTATATGGCTTTATATCTCAAAAATTTTATATAACGACATGGCTTTATTGCCAATTATACATTGAGAAATAAAGCCATATGTGGAAATTTCGCGGATATGGCTTTATTTCTCAATAGAATTGGAAATAAAGCCATGAAGGCTTTATGTCCTAAGGCTTTATGTCACGGCACCGAGAAATTTAGTATTCACATTCGAATGTAAAAAAGCCTTGCTTTTGTATGTGCGGAAGAAATTCCAAGGTACTGGTCCATATTGCATCATAGTTATAGAGATCTTGCTTTTAAAAAGATATCAAAATGGCTTAGGA
Source organism: Empis stercorea (assembly GCA_949752835.1). Lineage (NCBI taxonomy): Eukaryota > Metazoa > Arthropoda > Insecta > Diptera > Empididae > Empis > Empis stercorea. The sequence goes on from OX457085.1 coordinate 22,660,400, forward strand.
ATATTTACATAGTCTTATCTTCGCAAAACAAAACATAAAGATATAGTCCTGAATTTTGGTCAGTTTTTGATACCACAAACGATAATTTTTCACGGACACAAAATTCGGTAGAGGCATGGAATCGGAGGTTAAAGGTAGTAGTAGGAGTAAAAAATGCTGGCTTGTATAGAATTATAAAAGAATTAAGTAAAGAACTGATATTTTCTTTATCCCAAATTGAAAAAAACAAAAGCTGGTAATCGCCCACCAAAAATAAAAAGGTATATTAAGAGATACAAAAATATAAAAAATATAATAGACAATCGTTTACCAGAAGATGAATTGGATTATCTCAAAGCAATCGCAACCAGTATATTGTTATAAAGTAATTTTTAATTAATTTTAATCTCATATTGAATTATTTTTTATTTCAATTTAGTTTTACTTATATTTTGATGTCATGAAATTATGTTTTATTTTAATTTACTTTTACTTATTAGTTTTGTTATAATTGAATTGTTTTTTTATTTAAAAGTAAATAAACTGAATATTATATTTTTAATTTGAACTTTTAATTTACTGGCTTTTGATTTACTGAATTGTGAAATACTCGCCATGAATCATGAGAGACGATTGCGACTGTTGTGTATCTTTAAATATGGGATTTAATATCACAGGAGACGACAATCGTCACAAGCTATCCAAAATTATAATGTCGTATCGCGTAAAAAACGATTTTACTTTTATACCAATTAGTTTAGCATCATATGAAACGATATCGTTAAATGTATATCGTTTTATCTATCAAATTTACAAGATATTATCTTAGCAATCGTGTAAATATGAAAAAAGTAGTTTTATTGTAATGTTTGAAAATTATTTTAGAAAATTATAAAATAAAAAAGTTACAATGATCTAAAATTTAAAAAAATTGCGACTATCGTCTGTCGTCCCTTTAATCATTCGTTTCGCAGTCTTATGATTCATACCCTGGATTATTAAATACTGGATTTTGGAATACAGGATAGTTTTTATTTACTGGGATTTGGGTATACTGGATTTTTTCATACTGGATGAAGAGGGTTTCCCAATAAATATCACCCTCTGGTTGCATACGGCATTATATATCATCTTACAAATAGTCTAAGTGCTATTGTGCTAGGAGCTAGGATCATAATACCAATGCATATTATCAAATTATTAAATAATATAATTTTATGAATTTCTATTTAGTACATAAATAAAAAGCAATTCAATTAATTAATCTACACAATGATCAAATCCTGACGAAATAGTAACGCGTAATGTTTTGTTTTGCAATGAATTTAATCACTAAATTTCATGTTTAAGATATTTAACTACATATAAATTACCAGGAACAAAATTTTAATAATAATACATAATCAAATGTTAAATATTTATTTGAAACTCGATTATGTAATAAAAATATTTTTCAGAAAATATGCTCAATGTTCTTTCAAAAATGAATAGTTAACAGCTCCATTTTACATAATTTCTAATACATATTTAAGATATTACATATACATATGTACATATATACATACGAAAAAGCTTCATTATCATCTGTGCTGAGTGTAATGTGGCGTTATCAGTTATCATAAACAGTTTCATAATTCGACAATAGAAAAATATTCATTCACTCATCAAGTTAAAAAAAATATATGTAAAAATATACGCACATATAAATAAGTTATTGTCTCTACCTTTTATCCTTTTCTGTATATTCATATATACATATATTTTACTAATCCTACAAAATATTTAAATATATAGATATACGTTTGTATATATTATATGTGAATGGGAATTTGTTTTTCAACAGGATAAATAATAATAAGAGAGCCTTTTATTATTATTTCTTTTTAAAATACTTGTATATAGAATAAAATATATATCATAAAATATATATGTACCTACATAATATACATATGTATGTATTAATTTTTTTCATTCAAAATATCTATTTAACTTAATATTATATGTACAATACATACAGTTAAGTCTATGTATTAAAATTCAATATAGAAAAAAAACAAACCAAAAAAACATACATATAGGTATAACACTAAAAGTTATGAATATGTTTACAAATGGAAAATAGCTTACAAACCGCTTTTTTTGTGGAAATAAAATATGATCCTTGATTAAATTTCATTTTAAAATTATAATAATAATAATCAAATTTTTTGTTGTTTAATTTCATTGCTCAGAAAAAAATGTTTTTTTTTTGAAGCATTATAAAAGGAAGATTTAATATTGTAAAATGCTAAAAGAACAAAGTGTATGTAGAATAGTTCATATGACTGAGTATTTCAATATTTATGTAATGATCTCACAATTTTTACTATATGAAAAATGATTGTCTTCACTGGGCAAATAATTTCTATCACTGTTTAAACAAAATATTTTGAAAATTTTCTTCTACACAGTCGTTTTCATATTTTTCAGTTAATATACAGAACTTAAAAAAAACATTTACATATATATTATATATTATGATATAGTATGTATGTAGCTAAATAATTTTGACATCATGACAAATTTTTGACTTTTGAAAAGGATCAAAATTATATATGTATATGTAAGAATATTTTATAAACCCGTAGACAGTTTGCTAACCGACAAATAAAATTTTAATTAAAACAGTAAATTAAATGTTTGAGTTTGTTGGAGTTTATTAAATTAAAAAAATTATATTGGAAAATGTTTTGTAAACAAAAATATATAAAAAGTTAAATGAATTTAACATTGAAATTTGTTCATCCTTAATTTTTACATTAATCTGTTTCAAGTTTTTGTGTCTATAATTTATAATTAGAAAAAAAAGTTAATGAAGATTTAAGACTTCAAAATTACACATTTATTACGAAAAATTTGCAGCGATATGTATAAAAATAAATTTTTTTTCATCCGATTTTATTTAATTGTTACAGACCTATTTATTTCATTATGATACGTTTGACTCGAACTGTATTTTATACAGAATTTATAATCTTAACAGACTGTTAAGTCTCACTGATGAAAGAGATGTATTCATCACTTTTCTAAACTAGTTTTATATTTTTGATCAAATCAGGGATTGATATGTGATGTGATGTCACTAATATTGTATGTAAAATGTATGACGCTATGTTGAAATCATATAAAAATGTGCCTAAAATTATGTATACATTTTATAAAAATTATGTTAATACTGACTTTTCCATAAATTTTATAATTTATATTCTCTATCCCAATATGGATGAAGGCTTAGCTTTCTAAATACCAATATGACTTGAAAACAGGAACAAGATGAAAATTCATATATCATAAATTAAATATAATAAGATACATTTTCTAAATATAATATAATCTTTGCATAATAATATCTACTTTAAAATTTAAATTTCCGTTTCATTATTCCCTTCGCTTTCAAAATATTTTATACAAAGTTATATACAAAGAATTTATAAAGAAAATGATATATTTTCATTTGTATAACATTTATAATTTATTTGTGATATAAAATGCCTGCTTTGATCACGTGTATTATTATTAACACACACAAAAAAACATATCATATATCAAACTTTATTAATTCTCAACAAAAAAGAAAATTATAATACAATAAAAAGATACTCATATATTCACGCTATTCAATTTCATATTAAAGAAGTTATTATTTATTTTACTTATGTAATATAGTATCAAAGAATATAGTATATTGTCGAATTGGGCAGGGAAACAAATTTTTATATTAAAGGAAAAAATTTAGTAACAATAACTGATTATATATAAAACAGAAAATATTTAACTAAAATTTAAAAATTTTCTTATATTATTTACTTCCAGATAAATAATTATTAGTAAAAGTATGTTCACACTGTTTATACCCTATAAATATAATTAATTTGATCATGTATTTCGGAATTTTTTTCTGTAAAATTTGCCTATTAGTTTAACTACTTATTAAAATTACAATATGTTCGACTTTAACTGCATTGTCAATATAATTAAATTATATATTTTAAAATTAATTAATCAATTTTAGATTTAAATTTGTTTATTGTAAATACATAATTAATAAACCTAATTTAAAAAATCATAAAAATAATATTATTGAATTTTGTATTTGGTTAAAGTAAATTTAATATTTTTGTAAAAAAATAAAATATTCTATGGGTAAATATATGTACTGTACATACATAATCAAATTTCATAAAATCATATTCTCAAAAGATATTCCTCTTTATACAATTATTATATGTGTATCACAGGACACACGATGAACCAAAAAAAAGGGATATAATAAATTCCCATGGTATAAAAAATATTGTAACACTCAGTGGCACAATTTGCATTCACATTTTTTAAAATATAAATATTGTAACATTTTATGGTACATTTTACTTCTTTAGATATACCAAAATAATAATCATAAATATAATAAAACAGAAAAAAAAATTCATAATTTTATTACAGAAAACTCATATCAAGATTGTGATTATATATAGCGTTTTTATTTTTCTATATTTATAGATGAGTGTGTCCACTGAGGCATTACATAAATTTTCATTTTTTCATATACACAATTTTTTTTAAAAAGAGAAAAACTGAAGTAAAAATTCCTGACAACGACTACAATATATTTATTATGCTAATTTATAAATTTATTTTATTACAACCAACAAAAATGAGCAGAAAAAAAATTAAAAACAAATTTAAATTGATGATAAAAATATGGTAACCATTTTTTTATCAGGATCAATTGTCCTTGAAAGGTTATAGAAATTGAAATTAAAACGAGGTTGACAATATTTTTCCTGCATAATACGATTGTATTGTACATAACCAGGCTACTAAAAATTTCAATTTATTTACAATACAACTCTGATAATTTGAATTACCAAGGACGTTTTTTGAGATTTTCAAAGCATTAAGTAATACTGGTACACACTATACTTCTGTGTCAACATAAGTGCAGTGATAATCGAACAATTTAGTAATTCTGAATATTTGAACACTAAAAATTTGGTTTCTAAGGTAATAACCTACAAATAAAATTCAATAAAATAAAAAAGTTTTCCCACTAATCCTATAAATGTTCTATTTTTTAATGCCTTCTTTTAATATCAATATACAGTGCCATATATTGTTTATAGATAAATTTTGTTTAGCAATTAGAAAATTACTTAATTTTCACGAAAAGGAAAAAAAACCCTTCCTAAACATAAAATTTATATTAATTTACCATTTTCTCATCTATGTTTATATTAGATATATGTATGTATGATCCTTTTTTTTTTGGGTTTTCGTTATATTTACCACTAATAAGGGTTATCTGAATATGAATAATAATAATAATGAATATAGAATGTTAATACTATTAGAATGATTTTCAAAACAATTTTACTTGATTTATGTACATATATATTCTAACTAATGTAGGAGTTAGTTAGATGTTGTTGATATGAAAAGCCTAAGAAAAAAATAAATAAAATTAAATGAAAATATATTTTCCAATGGAGTGTCTTCTATTTCTTGTTGATTAATTACCAGAAAATGAAAGTTTATTCATTGAAAAAGTGCTAGTTTATATTCACTTAACCATAGAAAAGGATTTAATGAAAATAGAAAACTTTATATATATGTAGATATGTTTATATAATGAAATCTTATATGTATATTGATTTACTCATCTTCTTATATTTAGTTTATAACGTTATACAAAAGATTTTCTGAAAATTTTGAAATTGAAAAGGCATTGAATTGAATTTTATTGAATGAGCAAAAATAACAAGTGATTTATTCTAAATTTTATTGACTGTTGAAATTTCATATATTGTATAAGTATAATAAAATCAAATATGTATGTATGTTGAGAAGGCTTTATTAGTGTGTACCAGTATAAATTTAAAATTGTTTTTTCACTAGAATGACAAAAATGTTATGAAGATACATATTTAAACTATGAGTATTGAAAGATAACTGTAAATCAAGGAAATAGTGTAATATGAAAAATAAAGAGTTAATTCTTCTACGTATTTGACCGAGCTCAGAAAAAGATAATACAAATTAGAACTTCGTATATAGATTGTGAAGATACAAGAAAATATTTCTTGTTGTACTAACTACCTTACCTACCCTGCAGACTATTTCTCTCTTAGTTTACTATGACTATAAAAGCTTGTTTTTCAGTTGTGGGTTGTGTGCTTGTGACTTGTGTCTAACTAGATTTTTAACCAATCAGAACACTTAATTAAATTAGCCTAAGTCACAAGCCGCTGATCTGTCTCTTTTTTAGCCACAACCACGTCACATTTTGACAGCATAAAAAATGAAAAGAGTACGCGAAAGTTTTGGTGAGATTTTTTTAAAAATAATTATTTTACAATATTTAATTAATTTAATTTTCAGATGATTAGTTAATAGGTGAAGTGGAGCTATTTCCCGTTTTGTACACTTTTTAATATTTAATTTGGCACTTTGTCACAGAATTGTTCTAGATTACGTCTAGATTAGTGTGTCTTTAGTCTAAAAAGTCACAAGCCACAACTGAGTCACAAGCCACAAAACGAGCTTAACTCATCACAATTAAAGTTCAAATTGAAATATCGAAATTTTTAAATTTAATAGAATTTAAAATTTTATTGTTCATCCTACACCCACATTTTTTTTAATTTCTCCGCCATTACAATAATATTAGTGACAAAAACTGCCATATACAAAAAAATCCAAAATATGAGAAATACATATATCTCGCAACGAAACACGTATCAAAATTTTCTCTACAAATCAATAATTCTATTCTTTATATATTTATTCTAGTTGAAACACGTCCTTACGCAACGCATTATTATTTAAAAATTTAGTCTGATTGCAAAAAAAAAAAAAGAAGAATTATTGACTTTCACCTTTAGACATAAAATAATATATCATGGATCTGGAATTTATATATACATAACATACATTTTCATTTCCATTATTGATATCAATGTGGCTATAATGTGGATGAATGGATTTATAAAAAAAATATTTCTGGAATCTGTTCTTATTAAATTACTACACATATACACAAAATGGTAAAATTCAATAATTCAATGTAACATTTTTGTTAACAGACTGATTCAAAATATGATTTGTGCACCTTATAATAGTTTGTCTAGGATTTTTCAAAATCATATTTTATGTCTACGAATGTCGGGTAGGATTATTTCAAATTTGCTTACATATAAAAATAATATTTATGTACATATATCCAAAACAAAGTAAATCAAAGTTAAAATAAATTATATTGTTATTTGTCTGTGTTCATTTTTAAAAGATTGATATCATAATAATTTTTTTTAGAAAAACTTAAGATAAATTATTATTCTAGAAAATTATCTTAATAAAGAAATTTTATTTTCTTGGAATTTGTTAAATACTTTTACTTGTTTTGTAGCAGCTGCAACAAAAAAAAACATAAAACTTTATACACTGTAAATTTGACAACTTTTATATTATGGTACATGTAAATAAAATTATACAAAACTTACCTGCAAAGTTTTGTAAATTTTTTGAAAAAGGATCAAATAGTTTAAAATAAATAACTTACTTTTTTATGCTTATTTTAACAGTCAACCTGTCATTTAAAATCATATTTGATACTTTCTATAATAAAATTACAACAAATCAAATAATAAAATTATATAAAAATTGAGAAGGTAAATATTTATTTTATTTTTAATTTAAATTCCAATCTGAAAGAATTAAGAAGATTTTGTCGAGATGATTTACAGTCGCGCAAATTGAAGGAATTATTAACTAATTTGGAAACATATTCAGCTTACAAATATTTTAATTCTGTGAATTATAGTTTATTCCAATTGTTACATTATGTTGATCATATAAATAATTTCCAATTTTCAATTAATGTAAGTATAATCCTAATTAATTTTTTTAATTTAAAAATCGATAAAAATCATTTTATGTTAACCCTGGTTCGTCTAACACATTTAAGTAAAAACCACATTTTTCTCTTTGAGTGAGAAGTTAATTTGTCTATATACATCACAATATGTACATAAAAATTTACATAAATTAATTACATGGATTTGGATTGTACTTAAATTTTTTGAAATTACAAATTTTTAGTTTACTCACCGAATAAAAAAAGTACAATTTATTTTAACAGTCTACCTATCATTTAAATTAATAATATTATTAAGTAGCAAATATGGTAATCAATTAGTTGAATTGCATGCATTATTATCACTAAAATGATTAAAAAATTATATTCCTACTAATGTATATTAAAGTTAAAAATTGGTGTATAGTTATTTTGCAAAATATATTATTAAATTTAATGAAATTATACCAAAAAAAATAGCAAAGCCATAGGGTTTATTTTAATTAAATAAATTTCTAAAAGTTGATTTTGGAAAATAAGAAAAATCAATTAGATCAAAAATTAGAGGCACATGTCACGTGGACATTGTTTAAGCAAAAACTTAAGTCTACTATTCTATCTAATTATTCATAGAAAAAACAATATTCTAGACAAAATAAAGGAATATTTCACTCAAAAAGAAAAATATTTATAAGAAGATATCCTTAAGGGATTTTAAATATTTATTCAAGTAAAAGTTTTTTATCTAACTTCAATTAAGATGATTATGATTAAGTGGAACTTGAGACGATAAATTGTATAATTCTTTATTTCCACAAAAAAATTCTCATTTTCCAAGAATTTTAACAAAGACTGTATACTGTCCAATAATCAGAATTAATCTGATTTTTTTTACCTATATGTATTTAGAATTTCAGTAAATATTTTATTTACATGAAAAATTTCAATGGAATCAATAAAGTAAAAAAATATGAAAAATTTATGAAATTTTTCTACTTAGAAAATATTTCTTTTAAAAAACCAATTCTTTTTGCAATAATAGAAAGACTTTTCATCTTCAATAAAAAAGACTATAGTACCCATCCTTTTATACATCCTTTTTTTTGTTAAATAGATGGCGAAAATATGTCTTTTATTCATCTTTTGAATTGAAATATTTTTGAAGACATGAATTTTTCAAAAAGAAATACTCTTACCATCTAAAATACTATTTATGTATACATTTTTATGATTAGTTTTTATTTTACAGAAAATTCTAGGCAATATTCAATAGGGAAGTTTGTCTGCTGTTTCTTTTTAATAAAGTTTAAATAGATATATGAAATAGAAAACCGAATTTTGTGTTATTGCACAGAAATCTTATCAAAATACTAGATATATATTTTGGATGTAATTATGTAAATATGGATTTTGATAAATATTTATTCTATATTATAGGCTACTACAAAATCTTATCCAAATAAAATAATATGCTATAAATTTTAAATATTCATAGAATATGAATAAAGTCAAACACTAAACTTAAATACAACTAAATTAAATCTGTACTGCTATTTTCCCTTATACTCGTTCTTAATAAAAAAATATTTAAAATCTCATATAATACATAACTAAAATTTAATCTAATATCCATTAAAGATTAAAGAAACAAAATTTAAAGCTATATATATAATAAATTTTATAATATTATATAATTCCTTAAATTTTCTTCATTATTACAGTTCAATTTTTCGTGCTAAAACTACATTTTCATAATAGTTAATAATATAAACTTCTGAGCTGAGAGTATATTTTGCAAATGTATAAATAAATCTCTTTAATGTTCACCAGATAGTTTCACTCCCTATTCAATCTAGAGCACATAAAATTCATAATAAACCAAAAATAAAATTATCTACCTAATTCTCAAATATATATATATGTACATACTTACAGATTCAAAACAAAATTATTCTGTAGAAATAATAAAAAAAAACCGAAAAAGCATAGCTATAAATAGAAAATATGTTAAATGGTATTAAAAACCATTTTTATTTTTGGTTCCATTCTGTCCGATCATTCACAAAAATCGTACATAGACCATCATTTTTATTCATTTTCCTGCAATTTAACATATACACACAAAAGAAATTGAAAAAGAAAAAAGAAAATTAATATTAATAAGAAAATATCTAAAAAGGTTTACAGGGATAAAACCGCACACCGAAGATAAAAAGAAATCTCCTTCCTCATGCAATGCTACACATAGAAATAATATAACGTTGTTTTTAGTTTAATAGGAAATATTACAAATTTTGTCGTTGACCCAAATAGTTTCAATGCTATCTATAAGAACATTTTAGTTGTTATAGGTATTTTATTCTCTATTTTTATAAATTTCATTACAAGTCTAAGTCCTCTGGCATATTGCATCGTCTGTAAATATTAGAAAGATTGAAACTATCTATATTATAAATTATATGTATGTATGTGTATAGAAAGAAAAGTCTTAACTTTCCTTATACTTGTATATAAAGATAGAATAGAAATAGACTGTCTTTTGGAATTCGTCGTCATCATTTCACCCATTCAACCGTGAGTTAAATTGTTAAAAATGTTATTTTATTTTGCTTTCTTCATTTTTGTGTCAGTCAAATAATAAATTTAACCAGAAAATTAAGTAAATCCTTAAACTTTTTAAGACAAGTATTAGACTGTATACATACAGTAATTAGTATTTATTAGGAGAAATTATACAATTCAAGATTGTTCAAGATTGGGTTGCTAGAATATTATAATTATTCTCAAAAAAGTGGCTAATACAAAATTAAAAAGCGGCTATAACTATATATAATATAGTTAATCAGATCACATATCAATATAACTAACCAACAATTACAACTAAATAAGTGGCTAAATAAAATATAATGAACGAACCTTAATAAAATTATTTCAATTTAAATTGGAAGCTAATTTTATTCTATGATAAATAGATAAATTATTGAATTGAATTGAATTGAATTGAATTGATTTCAGGTCCATTTAGTTACAGAAATTTCTTAATATTTCCAATGCATTTTAATCAATTTTGTAGCATAATGTATTTTTCTGTAACTTCTAAAACAGATTGTAAGACAATGAATGAGAAAAATATATAATTGCGTGAGCTATTCTATAAAAATTCCAAGAAACGTCGTTAAATCTGTTCACGGATTACTGATTACTGTACTGTTACTATAATTTAAAATATATTGCTTCATTATAATGGAGACATTAATACTATATTTCATTTTTTGTTTTTGGCGCTGCCATACCCATACGACGTTCCATTTTTTCAATTTTTTCTAAGTTTGTAATTGTAAACTATTATTTTTTGTTATGCTGTGTTCGGCTTCTACGTTCTACATATACATAACATATGTATGAAGTGGATTAATAACTTAAAAAATGACATTAACAAATGGTTATGCCATCGATCAAAATTGACAATACGGATACGGAATCGCTTTTCTTGCGATTTTATTAAGATTTTGTTTTGTTATTTTGTGTAAGCTTTGCTGCCAAGAATGAAGAATGCCGATAGAATAAAATAGTTCCATTTTTGTTTTGACATCAAATTGCATTCTTATTAATAGTTGCATGATTTTGATTTGTAATCAGAGAATATTGATTTCGTTTTTTGTTTGTTAATTTTGTTTTCTGCAGGATATTTATTATACATTGCATTTTCATCATTATATGTTGGTAATCTATTTAACATATGGTTTGAGCAAATATTGAACTGTATTATAATTCAAAAATAAATTTATGGTTATTGACAATAAAATTTATTAATATGACGAAAAAAATTTACTTCTTACATTAATAATTGGCTAATTAAATTTTGTTTTAAGCGAAAATTATGCCATTTATTTGATTGTCAAACAGAAACTCATGAAAATTAGTGACGACAAAAACATGATCATTATTGACAACAATTTTTATCAGAAAATTAATATTAATATATAAAAAGTTGCAACTTATAATTACAATTTATTGACGCCAGAAATTTTAATAATTGTTTTCCTCATTTTGTTTCTTATCCTTAATAAAAAAATTTAGTTAAGAAACTAAAAAATCATTAAATAAATTCAAAAAACTACAATTCCAAATTAAGGACTAAACATTTTTACACCACGGCAACTCTGAAAAATCCTTATTCTAAATTATCACCCTGTTATTTAAAATTAAGCTCTCGAAATCTGACAGCAGCTTTCCCCCACACGAAAAATAATAACAATGCTTCCAAATCCAAACTTTTATTCTCCCTTGTCAAAAACAAAAAAAAGCAAATTATTTTAACAAAAAATCATATGTTATTTTTTATGCTATACATATACAATATTAGGATAAGCTTTTTGTTATAAATTCATGCGCAGAATTCCAAAATGTGCATTTTTTTATGTAAAGCTCATATAAACTCTCCATAATTATACGAACAATACCGAATCAACACAAAATCAAAAACCTTACAAAAGTTTTAATGTTGAACCAAACATACACAGCATCGTAACAAATATTATAAATAAAAATTTTATATTCTTATTTCAATTTTATTGGTGAATATAACTGTTTCAAGTCAGGAAGGACACAACTAATTTCGGTTCGCAGGTTTAAAAATAAATATAAATTATTTACTTTTACACATTTTTATTTGTGATTTTGGAATTGGAACAAAGTGTCAAAAAATAAAAAAACAATTTTAAAAAAAGATGTAAATTAATTTAAATAATTTTTATGAAAAGATTCCAATTAAAATTCAGTTGATAAAAATGATTAAATTTGTCATTATGTAAAGTAATAGAAAAAAAAGAAAAATTCTTCTAAATATATTAAAAATTATAATAAAAATGTATATTTCATGACATTGCATAACTTTAGGAACTGTCAAAATAATTTTATATAAATATTCTACATAAAGTCATAAAAATAATATTTAAGTGAATTTTAATTATGTATCACAAGTTATCTTCTATAATCTATATAAAAGTGAGATTTCCAAATTGGAATTGATATAAAGTTAAGAAAAACAACAAATAAAATAAGAGTATTTTAATTTTCCAGTCAATCAAACCATGTTTTCAATTTCTGTGTTATTTTTTTTCTGGTTCGTTTTTCTTGGTGTGTAAAGTTGTAAAAAGGGTGTTGTTTGTATAGTAAGCTTATTAAACTAAAGCCATATCTAATATGTAGCATTATACTATACTTATATAGTCCTTATAGTATAGTACGACGTTTAATCGAGATAAAAGCTTTTATGAACTAAAAATAAAAAGAAAATTACCAAAAATATTTGTATATAGAAAAAATAATACATTTTATATATTTTATCCCACCAGAGTTCAATTCATATATATGTATGTAATAGATAATCATCAACTATAAAAAAGGAGCAATAGAAAAATCATCAATAAAAAACGAAATAAAATTGTACCAGAATAATAATAAATAAATATACAATCTTTACCAAGGACGCATCAAAAGTAAACTTTGCGTTATACAATTTATTTTCTTCTTTATATATTTTCATAAAATAAAAACAAATTTTGACGGTGAGTATCCTTATACACTTGCCATTTATTATTCCAACATGTAATAATTCATAACAAAAAAAAAATCCCTCGCATACATGTCAATTTTGTAGGCACTGTAAAGGGAAGTGTGTTTTATGGGAAAGGTCAGAACTAAACTAAATTAAGTGTTTTTCATTTTATATTTTGGATGATTGTTATTGCGTTATGTAAAAGGACATCAGTGTAAATACAATAGCTGTTTATTATTGTTTGTTATATTGCAAAATTATATAAATTCATTTCTAAATCGACCTTTGTATATTAGATTCTTCGGCCCATATTCCCTTAACGTTGTTCTTATAATATTTTTAACAGAGATTCACTTCTTGTACATATATATCAAAAAGGACAACAAATGGACATGAATTGCGTTTATATTGGTTTATTACTGACCATTGTTTTTTTTTTATATTGTTCAACTGAAATAGCCAAACCCAAACCAAAAAATAAATATACATACTTAATAAAAAAGAAGGAATTTTTGGAATTAAAAGAAGATAAATTCTTAAAATGTTGGACTATTAAAAGAAAAATTCATGTGTGAATGTTTTTTTATTCATATTTTGATCCTATGTAAAACACTGTTAAAAAATATAAATTTTTGTTGCGTACAAAAACTAATTAATTTTATGGTAATTTATTGCAGAATAACAATAGAAAAACGGATATTTTTTTTAACTTTATAAAACCGATCTAATTTTTATTTGATGATATTTATTTTGGTATCATAAAATAGAAAAATATAATGTGTTAGACAAGAAACCATTATTATTATTCAGATAGTCTACGACAATTAATGGACTATATATACCATACAAACTTATTTTTCATAGTTCAAAATTTCCTTACCTAATTCATTGTTCCTATAATTATTACTGAATTTACATGGGAAAGCAATTTTTGAGTAACCATTTTTTATAAAAAAAAAAATATTTTTGTAATATTATTAAAAACGTTTTAGGTAATGTTAAATTAAATTTCATTATTATCAATAACTTAATTAATTTTGTATACATTTCTGTTATATATATTATTTGGTAAATTGATTTTTTGGTTACCTGATTTCCAACAATTGTGTCGTCAAAAAAATATATCAATTTAAAATTACTTTACGCTGCTAAAACATATTTTTTTAATTTATTAAAATTTTACCAGTTCTAATTTTACTTATATATGGATATAAAAGTACCAAAACTTTCCAATTATAAATCATTTTAGCAAAACTATTATAAATAGTTTAAGTCCCACATTATTAATTCTTATGGTAAAAATTATCCTAATAAACTATATATAATAAATTCATAATTAATTTTTATCCTTAAGGATTTAAATTAAAAAAACAAAAACGAAAACAAAATGTCCAAACTTTCCAATTTTCTATCAGTGTTTTTCCTTCTATAAAACTGAAATACAGAAAATATCAAGATTCCGTCTGTCACATTCATACTCTTGGGTTTTTATTGCTTTCTTTTACGTGATGTATTTTTGTTCTTTTGCTTTTTACTTTCTTGAATATATATTTATTCATAAGGATATATGTATATGCTCCTTTCAAGATATGTAACAAATGAAAAAATCTTTATACAGAGGACTTACACGCACCAAAAAAGAAAGATGGAACACGCTCTAAAGAAACATTTCATACAAGATTTTCTACATTTTTCTGTTTTCTTTTTTTTCATTATATTTCTTATTTGTATATTTTAACACTGACATTTTTCTCTATATTTTTTCCATAGTATCCTTAAATATACATATACGATATTTTATATAATGTTTCCTTTATTTAACATTCTTATTCTTAGGTCCAAACGCCAATCTGGCACATATTATAAACATATATAGTATTATATAATGTAGTACATACTCTAATATAAGAATCCATCAAGAAAAAAAAATACTGAGATTCAGGAGGATAATTCTTTTCTTTCTTGTTTTTTTAGGTTGTGTTTATTGTCCCTCTTGTGTATCATTGAATAAATCATCGCGTTAAAATAAAATGTACAACAGAGACGTGTAAAATAGTATGAAAAAAAATGTTCACTGATTTTTTTTATATATACATAATACATATACATATATTAGATATATGTTACAGTCATATATGGCAACAGCAAAAAAAAATTGCCTAAATTTCTCCCCTAACTTCACTTGACCTAATAAAAGATGGCTCGTCGTTTTTCTAAATTGTATATAATGTATAAAAAAAATATTTGTTGATTGCCATTTGTAAGATTCAGTCTTTTTTTTCCCTGTAATATTGTACATTTGGAAAGGCGGAAAATGGAAAAATCTTATGTTAAATTTAAAAGGTTATAATGAAATGAAAATGTGTTGAAGTGATTTCGTTTTTTTTACTGTATGTGAAAAATATCTTATAATATTTTTTCTCTGTTTCAGGATCTCTATTCTTCGATCATATCTTTCCATGATTTTTTTCATTTATTTAGGTTATTTTCTTGAGCTCATTCATTTATTCAATTTAATAGATCAAAGATTTTTTTATGTGGAATGTATGTGTTGTGTGTATGTTTCATAAGTAGCAATTTATATTTTGTAAATGCAATTTTTATAATTTTTTATATATATATATATTTTATGTATATTTTGTTTTGATGTCCTTGTTTTAAACTGTCACTTGTATATTTGTTTTAATGTGTTAATGTTAGTTCAAATATAAACAGAAAAACTGAATTGTTTATTTTATTTTTTTTATATATTTTCACAGTTTACATAACTGAAAAGTTTTTGTACGTTTTATTTTTGTTTGGTTTTTGTTTATAAAAGCTAAAAGGGTTGCCCCGTGGGCCTTAAAAGGCATATGGGTGGATAGCGTGTTTTGTTTCAAAGTTTTTCGATATATAAATAAAAAGTTTATATATATATTTTGTTTAAAAAAAAATAACAAAAATTTTAACAAAAAAATCAAAAAAAATCTGCAAAATTTTAACAAAAAAATTAAAAAAAAAGTTTATTTTAGTTTACAATTTTTCAAAATGTTAAATAAAAAAATATTAAGTATATCAAAATTTAATTTTTTCTATGTAGTAATTTAAATATTTTTTAAAATAATTTGTAAAATAAAAAATTTAATTTTTATGATTATTTTAAATTTTCACTTTGATGGACAATTTTATTATCTCATTTAATTTGTTAATTTGTAGAAAAATGTTTTGAATAAAAGCTAAAATTATATCAAAATTTCAATCATCCATGGTTTTTTAACTATTTTTTTTATTGACAAAAGTTTTAAACGTCAATTTACTCCTTATACCTAGTTATAGTATAACAGTTTAAATAAACTTACATACAAAAATCAGTCCTTACATATAAAAATATATTGTACAACAAAAGTTTTAATATCAAATTGAATAGCTTAGGAAAATTTCTTAACATCCACTGGCAACAGGTGCTAATTGAAGATAATGAGCTGTTTAGCTTTACACAAAATGATATCGAAAGATTATATATATATATATGTATATATATATTAATTAATACAATTTTTATTCATAAATTAGCTTATAATTAATAAATATATTCGAACTAAAATAATTACATTAATATGGATGTCTTCCCGCAAGAATGTATTAAGCGACATTTAATATTTTTGTCTGGTGAAACAAAATCTCAGGCGATAGAATGATTTTATAGAATAGATCCATCATCCATATGACACATCATAATACATATTTATTTTCTACATTTCTTTGTTTATAGTTGGGACAGAAAATTATAAATTAGATCAAAATGTGGGGCTTAATAAAAATTATTCAGATTATGATAAAAATCTATTTTGAAAATATTGTCGCTTAATACATTCTTACGGGAAGGCATCGATATTATTTATTCGAACACAATTAATATGACTAATAAATTTTATAACATATTAATGAAATCAAATTACATAAATATTGAAAGCTGCAATTTAAAAAATTTATGTAAATTAATATTGTAATCCTTAAATTGTTCGCCCAGTTTTCGATATTAGGATTAAGTTTTATTTAAATAAAAATCAATATAAATAAGGCTTATTATTTTTCTATTTTTGTTATTATAAAATAATAATAACAAAAATAGAAATATATAAACATTAAAGTAAAAACTATAGTAGAAAAGAATAAATTCTGAACTCTGTAAAAATATTTAAAAATAAGTATAATTTACTCAATAAAAATGAAAATAAAATTTGAAATTATTAAATTCCTCCAATACTTACTTATATCAAAGTTTAATTCTCTGGCTGAGAAAACCACTTAAGTCAGAATTTAATAAGGTTTTTAAATTCACCTAAGTCAATTTTTATACCAGGCGGATGTTTTGGCAAAAACACCTAGTCCCTCTGTATGAAAACTTTATTAAATTCTGACTTTTAAGTCTTGCCCCTCAGCCAGAGAATTATTTTAAAATTTTCCCTAAATTCTTATAGAATATCCAATATATAGTTAATACTTATTATACATACACATATACATATATAATATACCAATAAAATTAATAATAAATTTTCCTTTTTTTTTATTTTAATCTTTCGAAATTTCAAAATGTATTGTTATACCAAAAATTTTTGTCATTTAAGGTTCAAAAGCCAAAAACTTTTCATTTATATTTGCTTTCACAAAAAAAAACAAGATAACATAGCTTATCATATCCTACTACATTACAACAAAAACCCTCTTAAAATATCATTCTTTATAGTCTAAATGTTCTAACATAAATTTTTCTACATATTCTAATACAAAAAGGAACAAAAAAGTTATATAATTACATTGAATTATATAATCATATTTATAGTTAGTTAAAAAAACAAAAACTTTTTATCAATTCTCAAATCAACTTTGAACTTTCTTTTACACATTAAAATTATGTCTAAAACATATATGAAGCAAAAAATTATTATAAGAAAAATTGCCTCTTAAATATTATGTGTGTATACAGATAGAAAAAGACACCTAATTAGAAAAGTAATTTTTATTTTTCCTAAGAGACAACCTCTAATAGACAGAGAGTATAATATCCTTTTTTACACATATATATGTATGTGCAAATATACATAAGAACTATTTATGTACATGATATAAAAAAATGAAATGAAAATTTCTAAAAAAAAAAATTATTTAAAAAAAATCTTGATTTTCTGTGAAAAAATCATTTGCTTTATGTGTGTTAAAAAGCAGGGAAATTATATTTAAAATAAAATATTTGCTTTTATTTTCAAAGGTGTGACAAATCCGAATTAGCAAAAATTAAAATTCAACTTTTTTTTTTTAAATAAAAAAGAAAATTATATTATATTATATATCAAATACCATAAAAAAAAATGTAAATAATTTCATTTATTTATTCTATTTTTTTTTTGCGGAAAATTCGCATTCATAGTGGATAACATGTTTCCTTTTAAAAGAAAATTATATGTATATATGCTTATATACAATACATATAAAGGATGAAAAACTCGAAAATTCTTTTATCTATGAAAAAATTCTTTTCATTTTCTCATTTTTCCAAAAATATATATTATTAAGTGTACATATATATATATATTTTAAGTACCTAAAAATTATATATTATACTTTTACATATTTTTAGATATATACATATATACATAAATCCAAAAAAAAAGGTATAAAAAAAAAGGAAATCATTTTTCGCAGTTTCACTTTGAATAATAATAAACTCAAAATGGCAGAACATTTTAAATCATTGAAAAAATATAAAAAAAAAAATATAATAAAATAAAATAAATATTCTAACAAGGATTCACATAGGATCAAGAACATATTAATAATATGTTTATACAATGTTATAAAATTTATTTTTTTATTAATATGTTAAAAGTTTTTTTGACATTTATATATTATATATTTAACAACAAACTATAAATATACATTTTACAGCATTTTATTTATATATTTTTATGTAAATAAAATTAATCTTCATTAAAAAATATGAATAAAATGTCACATATAATTAAAATTCGATTCATAATACTACAAAATTTAATATTTTTTGAAATCATATTTGTGTTTGTGTATTTTTAAAGATAACAAAAACTTTTCCTCTTTAAATACACAAATATTTCCTTGTCAAATTGGTTGTAAAAAAATTAAACATAAAATTTCTCTAGCTTCATCCAGGAAATATTTTTTATTCCTGCCCTTAACTTATTAATAAAAGATGAACAAATTTATCATCAACTTTGTATTTATTTTAAAGTCAAACTTTTAAATATATTTTATATGATTTTTCAAATAATTGAGAGCTCAAAAACATTATTCGAAAGAATTCATAAATATTTACATTGGTCCGATAATAACAGTAAAGTGAGTTCAATGTTATAAAAAAATCTTTATATAATTTAATCAAAAACATAGAAAAGACATTATTATTTAGATTTGTAAATAAAAAAATATCTAATCAAAATTCAGAATTTTTTTATATGGGTTTAATGGCTTTGAAACAGAAAATAAAATATATTTCTTGTCAATTTGTCTAACAATATAAGAACAACTACAAAAGTAGAAAAGGTCTAAAGAATAAAAATAAAATTATTAAATATTTAATGATATTCGATATAATATAAAAAAAATATTTCTTTAATAAAAAATCAAATATCCTATAATAAATTTTCATGTAAAATTTGTTGAAAGTCAAAATTTATTACCAGAATAGCTTGAATAATTAATAAATTTATAAATGGAAAAGTAATTTTATATTTATAATTTGATGTATCTTTCTATATTTAATATTAGAGAATAATATTGGCCTGCAATCGAAAGAATTTAAAATCAAGTAAAAAATAAATTTTGAAAAAATTATAGACCAAAATGAAATCAAAAAATTCGGAAAATATATTGATATGTCATCTTTTAATTATATATGCGATCTTTTGAGTAATTATGAATTACAAGTTCACGTTAATAAAATATTCAGGTTTACGAATACAAAAGTGGCATTTCTTTTATCAATTCAATTATCAAATATATTAAAACTGATTAAATTTCATATTCTTATAATTTCATGAAATTTTACACAAATCTTTAAAAAGACCGTACAGTTTTTTTTAATTGCTTCTTATTTGTATGTAATTCAAATTTCTCGAACTTACGAAACATAAATAAAAATTCTTTTATTTTCAATTATAATGAATTAACTAGCGGATATTTAATATACTTAGATCAATTCAATTATTAAAGTTGTAAATATTTGTTCTGATCCCCCCCCCCCATAAAAATTATCAATAACAAAATTTTGTAATAATGTAAATTTCCAAAAATATAAATTGAATTAAATAACTCGCGGATATTTGTACAAAATAACAAGAATCAATGTACATAGAATAATAATCAAGGCTAAAATCCATAAAATCTGAAATGTCAATCTAACTAAAATTCTATTTTCAATATTAACTTCAAATAAATATTAAGTAAAATTTCAAAGGATTAACCATTACAGTATTCACCGACCATATATTTTAAAATTAATTGTCCTGAACCTCTCGTCGGTTTCTGTGTATGTTGAACATCATTCAGTTTATCAACACCGCCCTTCCACCGAAGATTTTACCTTTTCTCTGGTGCGGTTACTCTCAGGTTAAGATTTAAAGCTAGATTTAACTAAAGCTTTATCTTCCATTATCGCTGTCTTTGAATATAATAAATTTTTTTGTCTAGATCAAAAAAATATCCTCCAGAAATAGTCATAAATTAAAAGCGAATCCTCCAGGAAACTCATGAATAAAAAGATTAAGAAATTATTTTATTAAAATATTTTAACATTTAATACAATTTGCTTTTTATTTATTTATTAACACTAAAATTCCATTATTAACAAATATATAATTAAATATTATTACCGAAATATTTTCAAATAATTCAAGTGGAATTTATTACCAACCAAATAAAAATGACATAATAATTGCTTTCCTCTGTTAGTCTTGTTAATAATTTAAGATAAATTCTACAAGGATCCTTTGCACTATACGATAGAAAATTTTGAAATACAAAAGTAAGTGTTCCTTTTAGGATACTTAAAGATTTTTTTGTTAACACATGATCCAAAGTATATTTCACAATTAATTAAATAGATTAAAAAGCACTTTTAACATAATTCATACAAGCTTATTCAATTGAATATAAAATTATATTAAAATGTCAAAGATTATCATTTTCCATTAAAGACATTTTATACTTAAGTAGAGAAAAATATGAAATTTACTAAAATCCTCTTTAATTTTACAGAAAATTTCATTTATATAAAATACATAGAAAAAAATCTCTTAAAAATTTTCCTCAACATTTAATATGTATTATCTTTAAAATTATATTTATTTTATTTTTGTGGATAACTGACCGTAAGAATTATTCCAAATCCACATCTGTGTGACATTTTATACTTCAATTACGTTTTAAGGATCAATATTCACTTTACATACATATACACATATTTCTTTTTTCTACACTATACAGTCAAAAAATTATAAATATAATTTACATTTTTCTTGAAAAAAAATAATTTGGAAAAAGTTCACTCATTTAAATATAATGGATCATTATATCGTCAGTTAGATAAGCTTTTTTACATAGTATATATTTTTTTAACGTTTTTTTATGATATAATTTCAAAGATACATAATTTAAATGATATACAAAAATCTGTATGAACTTATATTATACACTCATTTTATAGATAACAGAGAAAACTATGCGCTTCAGGTAAATTTTAGATGGAAAAAAATATTTATGCAAATTAATTTTGGAAAATATTCCTTTAACATATATCACGAAAATTATTCAATGTAAGAAACCAGAAAAAAATGAACTTTTTCTTTTTTAGTTGCCACTGTTTGCATAATTAAATTTTAATTAGAATATTATTATTTTTTACCTCGTTCGGCAATTTTTTCTATATTTTCACTTAAAAATTACAAGCGAATGTGATCGCAGCTGTTTAAAAAAATACGATTTTTTTTTACCAATTTCCCCCCTATTTTTGGTAAATCTCAACACCACAACAAAAAACAAAATCCAAAAAGTGCCATTACCAGATATAATTTTACTTGTCTAATTTAATTAGCATAAAATACATTACTAACAAGCCGCATAATATTATTAAATTATATAATTAATAAATTATAATTTTTTAACAAGCATTGGGAATTCACCTTTTTTATGCTCTTGTTTATCTCTTTTTAAAATATATTATATATTATACATAAAAGAACAGAAAAATAATTTGAAGATATACTTTTTTGTTCTTTCTAAAAGACAGAAGGGTGAAATCGGAGTAAAATACAAGCGAGGCAGTAGGATGTTTTTTTTTTCATTTTGATAAAAAAAAATATGGAAGTAAGGTGGTAAAAAAATATAATTTTATTTGATTTCAAGCATATTTTATGATAATTTATATATTATTTTTTCCATTTTTTTTATGAAAAAACGTGTTACACTTAACATACCCGTAAATCTAATATATATAAATATATTTTTTTCCCGCCTAAAAATATTCTTATTATTATTAGCAAAAAAATAAAATAAATATTTATTAAACAGGCAGAAAATCCGGTTACAAGGATTCTTACTTGTTATGCGGGAAGGAAAAAAAAATATTTTGTATATTTATTTATAAAATGTGAAATAAATTTTATTTTATTTATGAAGCAAAAAAAAATTATAAAATTGAATTACCGATTTATATCCAAAAAAAAAATGGGAAAAAATAATTTATCAATTTATATATAAATAAATTTAATTTTTAATATGCTTATGCGAAGATTTTTAATCATATTTAAACATATTTAAAAATATATTCATATATCGAGAGTACGATCATTGAATACGTAATACGAATATCGATATTTTGACATATTTGCATGGTCTTCGATTATTTGCTAAAATGTCCTTTTTAATGAAAAGTTACAGTAATAAAATTTACGTTATTGTATAACTTTTATACTTTAAGAGCATGTAAAATTCTAATTATTATCTAGTGAAATATCTCGTAATATGTTATTATTTCTTAATGCAATTAATAATTTTCTCCACAAATTATATAATTGTTGCAAATCCAAAATGGTCTTATTGTGGCTCCAAATTGCACTTCGAAACGCTCTAATCATTCAAAAGAAAAAAATTCAATGCGAATGGTTGATTTTACAAAATATTAATTAGTTTAAAAACCCTCATTCATTTTTCATTTGTCTGATTAGATGATTTGACTGAATATCAGGAAAACCATTAGAAAATATTGAACTATATTAGCAAAGACTAATTTATATGCCCTTAAGGTTATATGCATTCATAATAAATTTATTTTGAAGAGATTTATATTTTCCGATGTTTTGAAAATTTTGATTTGAATAGTAAAATTTTCATAATTAAAGTATATAAATAGAATGATATTTTTAATTAACTCATTTTTTTCGCAGACATTTCTTCTTCATTAATATTAGAATATAACGATAAATATCATTATTAGAGATGGAATTATAAAACGCATAATATATTGTTGTTTTGTTTTTACAAATTCTGTGAGTATCATTACTATTTTTATACTCCATACATATATATAGATATCAATATTAATCAAATTTTTTAATTGAGAATTATATCTGCAATGTATTACCAATACTAAATATTATATATTATACATACGTACTTACATATATATAATAACCACATTTAGAATTTCGATTCGATTTTGCATTACTAACCATAGATCCTTCATCATTAATTATTCAATTGGAATACTTACATATCGTATTTATGTTTTTTGAATATTCTGATAAATTTTATCTTTCATTTTTGTACCAATCATTTATTACTAACCACATTCATGTCCCCAAAAATTCTCTATATATATATAGAGTACATTTTATATATTTTGTCAGGTTTTTCACGCAATTATAAAGTTTTATATTAATAAATAAATTGGTATGGAATAAATGGAACGAATCTATAAAACGGAATTTAAAGAATTTATCGGGTTTCAACTACATTTATGTTAAAAATATAAATAATATTATAAAAGTGGCTAGTATTAAATAGTTCATATTAATTTTCATTAGTTTAATGCTTTAATCGACTGAAATATTAACACATTTATCATGCAAAAATAAAAAAAATTAAATTTAAATGTGTAACTGCTTTAATGTAGCTAATTTTAAATGCGTATTTAATAATTTTCATGTTACATATATTGCAACTTATGTATGTATTATAAGAAAAGTTATTTTCAACCTTTTGGTTTTTATAAATATCCCGTTTTTGATAGACTTAGCTTAATATTATATATGCTTTCAAGCTAAATTTGTATCAAGCAAAGTTCGTCAAAATTATTTCAAATTTAGCGAGTTTAATGTTAAAATTGTGATACAATTTCATTTTAATTAGAATTATAAATTATACAATTTCATTTTAATTAGAATTATAAATTATTTATTTATATATATATATACATATATATATATATATATATATTAAAGATTGCCAGAAATATAAATTATAATACAAATAATATTTAAATAGATAAATTTAATTCAATAAAAGCAGCTATGAAATAGAAACTACTTAAAATCACATAAAGAAGTTTTTATTACATGAATAAGCAATTAAAATTTCTACATAAAATTATACTTATAAAGATAAATCGCTAACAAACTTTTTAATACACTTTATCTTTGTGATTCGATATTCTTGTCATAATTATTATTAATAATAAAAACTTAATTACATAATATAATAATATAAAATGATAGTATCAAATTTCCTTAGCAAAATAATAACAACAAATTAATATTTCATTAAAGAAAAAACTATATAATTGAAAAATGTTCATCAACCAACATAAATTTCTTTACCTTGACAAAAATCATTTTAAATTTCCTCTGAAAAAATATTTGAATTTCCTATCAACATATTTTTTTTATAAATATAAAATCAATAAAAAAAACAATATCCTTTCGAAATACAAAATATTTCAGAGTATCAAAGAAATGCGTAATTACTTCCTCACAAAAATCTTAAACCTTTAGATTTAAAAAAAATAGATTTTTTTTTAATAGAAAAATCTATAATCCTAAATTTTATTTAATAAAATAATTATATTTTCCTGTTTAATTTTTTTTAGTATTATTCATTGTTATAATCGAAAAAGTTGAAAAGAGATTCGACAGATACACAACAAAAAAAAAACAAAGTTCAAAGGATATAAATCAAGGAAATTCCTGTCTATAAATATATAACAAAAAAACAAAATGACTATGGTATACATACATATACATATATTTTTTTTCTGCCTGACAAATTTATCGTGGTCTATATTTATGTATAAAGAAAAAGTTATCAGTTTTGAACTGTTATTAATAACATAAAGAACTTTTCAAAACAACCATTTTAGATAAATAGTTATTGAAAACTATACAATGGTCGTAAATTTTGTCTAGAACATTTTTAGTGATATCCTTCAATAACATAACAACAACAAAAAAAAGGAACTTGAAAGTTCTAACATAAAATATAATTTTTTATTGAATATTGTATGTGTGTATAGGGAAAGGTGAATAATTTTTGAATTTTGCTAAATAATCACGTACATACTTCTAAGAAGAGACACTCATAAAGAAAACCCACAAGATATAAGCAAAACATTAGGTCGTGGATAGCCTAATATATTATATATTAGAGATAACCTTTTTCGTTTCTTTTTTACTTTTTTGCAGCCTTATGATGGATTTCCTTTCATCGTCCTTGTATTGGAATCAAATAAATATATATTTTTTTATATGTATATCTAAAACTATTTTAGATATAGATAAAAATAGCGTTAATACATTTCTTTTAATGTGAAAACTTTCATCTCTAAATAAAATTTTCCAACTTAAATTTTCAACTTTTATATAATAAAAAATAAGAGAAATTATTGAAGCACAATTATTTAGTATAAATCAAAAGCAAGTTAGAAAAAAAGGTGAACCACTTCAAATTCAATCTAATTTATCACACCCCCTAAAATGAATAACAACCACAAATCTTTTGATAGTACATACATATACTTATATAAAATAAATTGGTTCTTCGTTTTTTTAATGTTCGTTGTTTTAGTATTTGTTAGTAATACAAATACAAATATACATATAATTTATTTTAGTGTTTTATTATGCAAAGGATATTCAACTGGTGTTAAATTGGTATTAATGAAAAAATAAAAAATATATATAAACTTAACAACCCTTCTCATGCCACCTTTAATGGAAGGACGAATCTTTAATGACCTTTCATTAAGGATTTTATTATTATTTATTCATTAAGATTTTTTATTTACATACATATTATATTTACTATATTATAGTAGTTTATCATTTGTGTATATACTCGTATATAAGTAATATTGAAAATTGAAAATTTTCTTTTTTTATTAAGCATAATTATGAACACAATTCTAAAATAATTTTCATTATCCTTGGAAAAAGAAATTCTCCTTTTTTATGGATATGAAAAAAAAAAAATTTTTTTTTATTTGTTTTGTACCTAAGATCTTTTAAAGAATACGAACAATTTTCATTTTTTCCAGTATTGATTCAAATAGAAAATTCATTTAGAATTCAGCTCGTTATACTAAAAGAAAATAATTTTTTTTTTGATAAAATTTACATAAAATTTAATACAAAATTTTGTTTCTGGTTTTTTTTTATGTAATACCTTTTTTTTTTTTGCTTTAATATAAAAATCTTATATACATTGAAATATTATATTTACTTTATTTTGGGGTGAAATGAAATACCTTTAGTTAAAGAAAATGGATGGTTTTTCTGGTGAGAAATTTATTTCGTTTTATGTATATATTTTTTTTGTTATGTTATATGTATAAATAGATAGGAAGAAAAAGATGTGCCAAAAATTATGTGAATAGAAAAGACCTCATAAATAGCTTGAATTTTATATATGTATGTATAAGGAAAAATCCTTCAAGAAAATATTTTAAGGAGAAAATAATATAATTGAAACTAAAAATTCTTAAAAAATATATATTTTTTTTACTTCTTTCAAATGTAAATTTCAATAAATTTATTTCATGAAATTATATTTTGAATTTAAATTTTTTTTTTAAATTTTTACAAAATAAAATTATGTTTAACAATAAAAAGGCAAGTAAAATTTCTTATTACAAACCTTAGATAAATTAGAGATACGAGATACGAATATGTATACGTAAAAGATATATAGGGAATTTTTTTTATCATAAACTTTAAAGTCCCATCTATAGAAAAATGACTCTATAAATTTGGAAAAATTATAGTTTAAACTAGCAAAAGTTAAATAGTAAAATAATTTTTTAAACTATAATAGAAATTGTTAATGTAAATAACAATTTTATTAATACATAATGCATATTGTCTAATCATAAATTACACAAAAAAAATGCAATTAAATACAAATGCATTAATACTATAATTATTAGACACTTTTGGTGTAATTTATCAAAATATAATCTTCAATTACAATTGTACAACCTACTGTTTTTATCCTGGATATAATATACGATGGTGTGGGGAGCCAGTGACCTAGCCTAGTACATTGTCCCTTCCTCATTATTGCATGTTCTGTCCCTTCCTCATCATTGCATGTTCTGCATGTGGGTGACCGTAACCTGTCAAATTTACTGAGGTGATGTTGAGATAATAATGTCCCGTCAGGAACTTGGTTAAGTTAGGACCCATATGTGTATAAACATTGAAAATTTCTATTGCAGAATTATTGTAAAATACACTGGGATATGTGATATCAAATTCGCTATCAATATCCATCAATTTCCGTTTTTGTCATTCAAAAATAAATAATTGCTATAATTTTCATTTAATTATTACCATATTAGGCTATAATATAAAATGTAGCTCTTTATAAGAACACCAATTATAAACATTTCAAAAATATTTTACTTTTATTTTTATAAAATAAATTATTTGAGTACTGACGTCGTACTCGTAAAATTAAAATCATTATAAAACCGCTCTGGTACGGTAGTAAAATTAAAAAAATATTTCTGGAAATATGCTTTTGACAAACACATTGGTTGTTTATTTTTTTTATACATTTTCTTGTAATTTATGTAAATTCCAAAAAAAAATAGGTCGATAAAATCAATTTAATTTATATTTGAAAATTCAAAAATTATACTTCCATTAATCACAAAAAACCATTCGTTCTTTTTTTTTTAAAGGGAAGAGTTTAAGATATTTTTTATACATATTTGAATTTTTTTAACTGGTTCATCACATTTTAGTTTAATACTATATTTCCGGTTTGTTTTTTATGTATTTTAAAAAGCAAAAAAAAGTTCATGCTGACAAATCAATTTATTTTTAACAATAGTTTATAAAAAATCAAACGTGTATCCTAGCTATAAAATTATTTTCCTTTTTATGTTTTTATATATACAAAAAAAAATAATATTAAAATAAATAAATTTTCCAATTTTAACCAGAGTCAATTTTCATTAAATTGACTTTTTTTCTTAAATTTCCATTTTCCAAAAAAAAAAAAGAGGTAAGTAAATTTCCCAATAACGAAAAAAAATTGAATAAAAGTTAAAATCTCTGGGGCGTGACTAATACCAAAAAATTGATCATAAACATTAACGGAAGTAAAAATCAATATATAAATTTAATATTTTATACGGTGACATATTGCCACCAGGGTGCAGCAGAATTTAAAAAAATTATATCTAATTTTTATTTTATTTTTACATAGGCATATTTATTAGTTTTTGACGGCATTTAATTAAATATAATTCAATATTGGTTATTGTTAATATTTACTTTTTTACATTTTGAAAGGATATGTCAATGTTGATAAATATTTGTACATATTGTTTGGTTTTATAAAAAATAATAGTAAAAAAATAAAGCATAATTGTATAACTGAGAGGTCATGACCATGAGATCAATTTCCGGCCGGACAAAAGTAAATTAGCAAAAAAATATAAATAAAAAAATAATTTTTAAATATATACTCAACTAAAAATAGTAATAAACAAGCAAATAATACCACATCAAGGTAACTTACCTGTTGCCTGATGTGGAGCTTGAGAAATGGTCAATACCAAAATTAATGGCATTTATAAGGAGGTCTACTTTCCCTTACTATTGTTGACCGTTACTCAAGATCCACTGGAAAGTGCCTTGATGTGGTATTATTTGCTTTTCCCGCCATCAAAAAGGCCCCAAAATATCTGATGACACGAATGACACCAATATCTGATGACACGAGCTTAACTTCCAAATTTGAGCTCAATCGGTCAAGCCGTTTAAGAGTTATGGCCAGGTGAGGATGTAACTACCGACATTATGTGTATAATATAGGTATATATATGTATGTATATATTTATATATATATATATATATATATATATATATATATATATATATATATATAAACATATATATGTATATATAAGAATTGTAAATTCATAAAAGGGAAAGTAAAAAACACCTCGGCATGGAATAAAAAGCTATAACTAAAAGTTTCATATAATAAGTTTTAATTCGTAAGCATCTATAAGAAAATAATGCGAGAAGTTATTCGTAAGCCCTTTTATTTTGTTCTGATTAACTACATTAACTGATATAGTTATGTATATAAATTTTTGTGTGGATTATAACAGATGCAATATATAAAAGATTGGCTTGGCCAGCTATAAAGGCTAATCTTTTATATATTGCATATCTATATTTTAATCCAAACAAAATGTATATAGGTAATCAGAGAAAAGTGATCAAATTTGATGTCTCTGGGTTACTGTTTCTTAATTTAATTATAATTTAATTATTTCTAAAAAAAATCCATTATTTCACGATTTCAGCTATTTCCAATCTTCTGTAAACTATTACAATAATAATTTGTCTGCAAGTGTATTTATCGTATGTACAAAAAAAATGCTGTCTGCAAGTTCAGTATATATCAACCAACTAGAACTACTTATCCATTTATATATACAGTCCAATATTTCAAAATAAAATATCATATGTATATATATATTATTTATATTTCAATATGTAATAAATTATTATCAAAATCGTTTTATCGTTTCACACTCCTTGTCTAATATTGCATCAAATTCCCATATTCATAATTCATCTATAAATAATTTTATACAGAAATTTAGAAATATATAAATAAAAACACAATTTAATTTTAATATTAAATTATATAATTTAATCCCCAAAAACTATGTATGTAATTGAATTTCACAATTTATTCGAACAATCATTCAACCTAAAAAAAAATCATAACCATAAAAAAATATTCATATTTGTGGACAAATTTTTTTAAACATTTTTTTGAATATGAATTGTATAAAGATTAAATTCATCATTATTATTATTATTTATTTATATAATTTAAATGGTAATAATTTTATTAAATAACAAAAAAAAATTCTTTGTAATATTTCAAAAATATTTGATATTTAGTTGAAATATTCAATAAATTTAATTTTGGTATTTACGGTTGACCAATAAAGATTTAATTTATAATTTGTAATTTTAAAAAAATATATGAAATATAGAAAATTTAATTTTATAAATTTATAGTAATTTAAATATTTTAAAAACCAAAAATATTGTGATAAGAATTTTTTAATCTCATTTTCTCTCTAAAAACTTTGAAAAACTTACATAATTTATAGTTTTGAAGTAACTATATTCAAATTACGAATTTCATAATATATAACAGAATAATACTAATTAAATTTAATTGTATTGTTATTACAAAATAATCTGTAGAATTCTAGGATTATATCTAGTGGAATGGTTCAAGCTGAATCGAACGGTTACCATCAGTAGAATTACAAAATAGATAGTATCTTACCGTCATAATATTATATAATTTTCCAGCACATTCCAAAACAGGCAAATTTTAATTAATTCAATTAAAATGTAGGTATATTTTTCTTTGTATTTTTATAATGGCATAAATGTTTAGTTCATTGAGTAAAAAAATATTATATATTTTAAAAAAAAATCTTTAAATGAAAATATCATTTTAATTGAAATATTATTTAATTATATATTAAAAAAAATCAGAATAAATTATGAAATTAAAATAAATAATTTTATTTAAAAAAATTAATTTCAATTTTAATATTTTATTATAATTTAATAATTGTAATAACAAAATTTATGGTTCAATTAATTTTTAATATTTTACAAAAAGCATAAAAAGATTTATTTGGAAAATAAATTTAATTAAATGACCACAAAAATTATATAAGATAGAAAAGAAATTATTTATATTTATTAATAATAAAATTGAAAATTTCAATTTCAATGATTAAGAAATTTTATTATGATGTTTCTTTAAAATATATATACATATACAATAAAGTTGATTTTTTTAAAATCGAATTTCATTATATAATTAATTCTCCAAATGCATAATATTTTAATAATTCATAAGTAATTTGGAAATAAAACAAAAGCGGAAATTATATTTATTAAAATAAATTTTCGTATACCAAAAAGTCTTCATGATAAATCATATTTAATTATTTTAAACTGCTTATTTTTTTTAATTAAATAAAATAATTATTATATATATGTATATACATATATAAATTGCAATGTAAATTTGAATTAATACATTTTTATTAAATTTCCCATTCAAAACATTTGTTTTTGAATTAATGAATAATATTTTTTTGTACATACGATAAATACATTTTAATATTCTTTTCTTATATTATAAAAATTTGATAATTCTTGGAATTGAACAGGACAACTGAACTGATTATTTCGATATTGATACTATCACTGTTGACCTTGGCTCCAAAAGTAAATTATTGTCTTATATTGTGAATTTTTTAAATGGTCAGTTAAGTGTAGGAAATGGTGAACAATTCTTATTATAACTTTAACTTGCCGGCAGTATTACCAGTTTGCAAATTTTAAATTGATATTTATTGGGAGATGATAATTCTTACTTTCATTTAAGTTTAAGAGATGATTATATTGGACAGTAAGCTTTATACTTTATACATAATTATAAATACATATTAGCCCTGTTTTTTTGTAGACGAGTATGTTGTATTGCAAAATTTTACATTGAAAACAACAACAATTTGTTGGCAAAAAAATGAGAATTACAGTAGTTATTTATATATCGCAAATAAATTGTAATTGATAAATAGTTAATAATATGACATGTAGATGGCTCTGTTGTCAATATTCCATTTCATTTCATTTCATTTCATTTCTTTCAAATACATTGGACAAAAAAGGCATAGCCTATGTTTTTTTTTTACATTAAAAAATAGCAATTTATTAAAGAAAAAAAGCAAGTTTTATATTTTTTAATGACATTTAATGATTTTTTTTTTACGTTTATAAAACTCAAAGTTAATGTGATTTAAAAAAAAATTATCAGCTGATAAATTCAACTGTGTATGAAATAAAAAAAAATTTTCGCCTTATTTTCAGTGAATCGTTTTTTTGCAAAAATTTTGCAATACAATATACCCGTCTACACAAAAACAGGGCTATTATATGTTGCTTAAAGTATATAAAAAATTTAATGGATAATTGTATCATAATTATTTTAATAATGAAATGGTTACACCAGTTTTGTCGCCTTCAGTTCCTATAGCGGAAATACTTGCTAAAATATTTTAACAACAACTGACAAAATCCATCAATTTGCATCTGCAAAAAAATATGCTTCAACACAAATGCTCCACTTTAAACATGGTTGGTTGGTTGATTCAAGCGGCGAGTACCCGAACGACAGACAGGTGAACCGTTTTGAGACCACTCACTCTCGCGACCACTCAGCTATAGTTTGAGGCAGGTGTGAGCATAGTTAAAACCATCCTGTTGCATTTTAGGTTTTGTTCCGGCTAAGTCGCCAATGTTATTAAAGAAGGAACTACCGAGTGAGCGTACTCTGGCTCTAACTAGCGCTGGACACTCGCAAGCGAAGTGAGTTATGGTTTCTTTTTCGTTTGTTTCCTTGCAGCTACGACACGAGGAATTGAATGGGATACCGAGCAGTGCCGCATGCTCGCCAATCGGCCAGTGTCCCGTATACACAGTACCATGTCCTTACGTGGTAAACTAATTAGTTCGTCTGTTCTTTTCTTGTTATATAACGGCCACGTACTTCTCGCCGTGCTGCATGTGGTAAGATCAGCCCATATCGAGTTGGCCAAGGATAGGAAGTGCAAGAATATATCTCTCTTGACCGTGTTCATTGGTAGCTCCACCTGTTCCGCCAATGACTGGTCCAGACATGATCCAGCTTTAATCAGTTCATCGGCCAGCTCATTGCCTTTTATGTTCCTATGACCGGGAACCCAGATAAGCGTGATGTTGAGCTGCCTGCTACGCTATGTCAGTTCGTCATAACATTTCCTAACTAGCTTTAAGGATATGACGGCAGAGTTGAGAGCCAAAATGGTAGCTTGGCTATCTGTAGCTATTGCCACATTTCACTTGGGTGTAGGATTAGTTTTTAGTTGATCTTAACGCTCCTGTGATGCACAAGCATGCACTTCTTTGAACTTTGCCTAACATGGCACGGACATATTCTTTTTCTACGGCAGTCCACCACACCACTGATCCGTAGGTGAGGATGAGTCGTACAACAGCAGTATACAACCATAAAACCATACATGGTTTCAGACCCCATTTTTTTCATCATTTTTTTTTGCAGGAGTATAAAGCTATACAGGCCTTTTTAGGGCTTTTTTTAAAAAAAAAATCCCTTATGTTAACGCTTTTGTCCGTCTGTTTGATTTGACTACCCTTTAAGAAAAGCGAACCGTAAACGAACCGCCGGCGAAGTCTTTTGTTCATATATGAGTTCGTTTACGAACCGGAAACGTAAATGTTAGAATAAGAACAGTAGAAAAAAAAAACGTAACGCCAAGAATTCGCTAAAATCGGTCCGTTTACGAAACGCTGCAGCGATTCGTTTTGGAACCGCCAAATTCGGACCGTTTACGAACTGATTTTATTTCTAGATATAAAAAATACGGAAAAGTAATATTTTTATTTTTTTAGCATTTATTTCATATAAAAAATATAATTTTTAACAATAAATAATTATTTCACCACTGATTTAATTTTTTTAAATTTTATTAACTTAATTTATTATATAAAACACAAAATTACTTATTAATATTTATTTTATTATATTTAACAAAATACTATTATAAGACACAACCTTCGTCACTCCTGTTTATTTTTGTTATGAAATTATAAAGTTTATTTTAAAAAGGCATTACTTATCTAGTTCGTATACGGTTCGCCAAAAGCGAATTCGCTTATTTTTCTTAAAGGGTAGAAGCACTCTCCTCGACGCCTTGACATTTATTCGTTAAATTCGTTAAATTTCTGCCAGCGCCATCTTTTGATTGTCTCCAACTAAGACCGAAAAAAATATACCCATGTCCCTTACATAGTATATTATTTATATGGTTATTTCACATAGTTACTGTACACACAAGTTCATGACTGACCCACCAATAGAAAGCTTGATTTATTTAGAACCAGATGTAATTGATATAATTTCAAAATTTGGCCGGTAGGTGGCGCAATTCGCATTATGCCAAAACACCTTTTTCCGAATAAAAATGTAATTTTATATAGTAAATGTGCACCAAAAATGAAGTGCGACTACTCGTTGGAAAGGTAGTTAAGAGTAGAATACGATGCCGTTAACTGTATTTCAAATTTCTACCGCTAGAGGCGCCAAATACTAAAATATGGAAAAAGAGTTTTCAAAATGTGTTTTCCAATGTGAATAAGCTCCAAAAAACAGGTTTAATGTCGCATCTGAAATTTAGTAAGTAGTAGTATAAAATCACGAATAACAACATATACTCCAAATATGCATTTAGAGTAGTTGAATTTAAAAAAAGCCCGTAATTATAAAACTACTGATCAGTAGTTCGGCTGCGCGGCATTTTTTACTCTTTCTTCGAAGTTGCATTTCCAATTCAGCTGCGGGTGAAGCATTACACCCAGGTATCGAACATTGGATGATCAGTGTTACACCGTCCAGTCTTGGGCGGATAAACAACGGTATTTTTGTGGTAAACAGCATTAATTCTTTTTTCTTCGGATTAACGTTTAGGCCACATTCTTTGGCCCATCTGCTTACCATTACCAGAGCTCTTTCCATAATTTCGCTAGGTATGTCTAGATATTTGCCGGAAACTAGTATCACTAGATCATCCGCGTATGCTATTGTTATAATACCTTCTTCATGAAGTTTTTTAAGAATTTTGTCCATAGCTATTAGCCATAATAAGAGTGACAGCACGCCTACTTGTCCTTGTGGCGTACCTCTTTTGGCATGCGTAGTAATATGGCTGTTACCGAGATCCGACTGGATCTCTCCAAAGTATTTCTCAGCTCGCGCTCTAATGTTTTCAGCATGAAAGAGAAGAGACTGATCGGCCTGAAGTCTTTTGCCGAATATGGCTCAGCATAAGACTACGGACTTGTAGAAAAGGTTGTAGTTGCGGCTAGAAAGACCTCTAATTCTGGAGGTATTTATCCATGGTTCTTGTATAATGGCGATGTCAAGGTCTTCCTCAGCTAGGAAGACCAGCAGGTTATCCGAGGAACTGTTGGAGTGCTTAAGGTTAATCTGCACAACCTTCAACATCGCCATTATTTGCTGTAGTTCGGCTAGAGCCATTCCTTCCAAGAGATCGCTGGCTTCCTCCAGGCCATCGATCTCCAATGCATCGCGGAAAATCTTCAGCTTGGCCTGCCTAATGCCAAACCTCAGCTTAAACTCAAGCTTCTCCAGGGGCTGCAGACTTTCCTCATTAATGAGAAGCAGGAACGAGATACTGGTCTTCTTAATATCCTCCGTTCCCGCCTTTTTCCGTAGCACCGACCAGTTTTGAATCGGGATGTCTGGATTGTGCTGTTGCAGGCACCTAAGGAGCTTCTCCCCGTCAATGTTCATCCTTGGCAACCATATACGAGCCTTTTCCACACGTCGCTAATCTTAGCAACGCTTTCGCTAAGGAAATCCTTAGAGAATTGGTTCTCGCATCGGATTACCCGGTAGCCCCTGACCACCTCGGATGAGTCAAATCCAGGAAGAGGCCCCCTACACTCCAAGACGTGATTTATCACCAGTTCGAATAATTTGGTGACTTTCCGATTTACAGCTTTCTTGTCAACCAGTGCTAGCGCAAGGTGATCCTTGACAATCTCGCTGTACTTTACGCTCCTGCCTGTTTTTCCTTTACTGGAAGTACACTGTCCCGTACTTTCAGGTCTTGGGGGCTTAGGTATGCTATGGCTGGCAATACCGCTGCTCCCAGGCACTGGTACGTTTGGAGTACTATGGCTGGCACTCTTAATTGTTGTTTGACTTGTACTGTAGCTGGTACCCTTTATTGTCTCCTGACTGGAGGCAAGAAGATCATCTTCGGAAGATGATCCGATGTTTTCATCCATGTTTGTTTGTCTTTTTGGTTTTAAGTTTTCCATTTTTGTTCCCACGAGAATGTCCGGAAGGTGTAGTACATCCTAGCACAGTCGACATGGGAGAGGTAAGCGATGGTTAGTTACATTGCACAACGCATTGCCCGGAACGAACCGGCGTGATTGGATATGTCACGCTCACTTGTAGGGATTAATATTTTAAATAACATAATCACAGCAGTTTGATCTAAAATAAATATTTGTAATCAAAAGAAAATGCTTTTTGACATTATTTGTTGATATAAAAATCACAACGTAAATTAAAATTCCGTGCCACCAATAAAATATCAAAACTTCTGTTGGTAAGTCTATGATTTGGAGAAAATGATCGCGTCATATTTAATAAATCGTCTTTAAGATTTTAACATTATTTGTATCTTCATAATTTTAAAAAAATTTTAAAAATCACACTGTAAATTAAAAGTTTTCAATAAAATTTCTAAAATTAGCTTAAAATAAAATTACTTCTTAAGAATTCATAAATTGTGCAACATACTTTTGTATTTTCTAAAAAATGAAATATTAATTATGTTTACGATATTTTAGTTCGTTTTACTTGGTACTTGTATATAGGAACTGAGTGATATGTATATAAAGTTAAACTACACTAGCTCTACTATAATTATACTTCTATATATACATATAATATGCTTGAAAATATTTCTCTCTCTAGGTCTAGATTATGCACACTTGAATAATTTTAATGGGATTTTTATATTTTTTTAATATTTTTATGCTTGTGACCTTCAGCAATCAAGTATATTATTTTTGCTAGAAATTATACTATAAATGTTTCTCGCCCCGGAACCTTGATAAACAAAAAAAAATTATGTAGAAGGATATGATTTATATTTTTGTATGTATTTAATTCTTTTAGTAAATTTGTATCCTTGCGCTTTACAAATATTTTTTATATTATTTTTCTATATTCAAAAATTTTCAAATATGTTTTTTAATGTTCATTCCCTTCTAAAAAGCATTACAGATTTTATATTATTGAAAAGTTTCAATATTTAAAATGTCAACAGAAAACTTTTGAACTTTTTTAAATTAAATAATCTTTTTAGAAATATTTTATATTAATAATTTGTTTTTATATATAAATGTTTATTAAATTTTAAGATTTTGTATAAAATTTTTGGTATATATTATTTTTATATTACTATTATCAAATATAAAAAAATATGTGAAATAATGTAGTGCTTTGAACATGTGCTACTAATGCGACAATTTTTTATATTACATTTATACATTACATTTATAATATGAATATAGTAGTGATATATGCTTTAAAAGGGAATCATAAATATTACATTTTATTTTAGATTGCATTGTAAAGAATAAAATTGTATACATATAACATATATAATGAAAAAAAAATTCTCTATTTCTTTTTTTTATTATTATATAATATTTTACTTTACTTGTTCTTTTGCATAAAATACGTATTTAAAAGAACGAATATATTATAGTTTTCAGTTTTCATTGTTCCCTCTTTTTTTATAACTATATAATAAAACACAAAAGGATCTTTAAGTATTATTCTTAATTTGTGACTCAAAAAAAGGATATAAATAAAACAAAAATATATTTTATTTCTCTTCCTACAAAAAAAATAACAATGTTTTTATATGAATTTTTTATGTGACAGACTTTTCAAGTATCCTCTTTAATGATGAAAACGTATATATTATATATAAGTATATTTCTTAATTTTTTTTTGGGAATATCGTAATAAATTTGAGATATAATTCCGATTCTAGAATTTATAATGAATTTTTGTCCTTAAACTATATATTATGACTTTTAAAAAGCTAAGAAAAAGCCCGTCTTTAGTTTTAAAAGCTAAATTTTTCCAAGTCGATTAATTTTAGATACAGATACATATTGCTGAAAATTTGCAAATAATGTTAAATAAAACTTATTTACATATATGTCTTAAAAGAACTGAACAAATTTATACCACAATAATGTAAAACTGAACAAATTTATACCACAATAATGTAAAGAAAGTTTTCATTGAATTTCCATTTGAAAGTTTTGAAAATTGAATTAAGCAAAAGAAGAAGAAAATCTGATGATAATGTCACTTTTTAAATTCTTCGTAATATAATTTCAAAGATATTTCTATCAAAACTTTTTATTTTGTGGATATTTAATTATAAGAAATCAAAAACCACAAGAAAATTTATTACTCAAGTAAAAAAAGTGTTCTTTTAGATTTAGATAATTGCACTAGCAGAATATTAGAAATAATTTGCAATTGCAAAATTCTTAAAATATGTAATTTCTCTATATGCCTGATTTATAAATATCGCTAGGTTGATGTAAAAAACGTAATTGTAAAACACAAAAATACTATTGAAATTTTTATAATTTATAAATATAGCACAAAAATTTTAACAGAAAAATAAAATTTTGACAGAAAAATAAATAAAATTAAAATATTAAAAATGGAGGAAACAGCTGATTATGCTTCTCTATCATTATTATTAAATTTTTTTATAACTTTTTTTTTGAATTATGTGTCGAAATGTTTTCTGTTATGGCTGTGATGGGGGAAAAAAATGCTAGATTATACTAAATTATTGTGAAAATACACGGAAACTCGAACAGTATTGTCAGCGCATCGTAATGAAAAGTAGAATTGAATTTAACTTTTGGGATTTGAATTTTTCTATCCGACTGTATAAATTTAATGTTCCTATTCCATACAGTTTAACTTTTGCGATGGGGAATTTTGCATTTTTCAAAGCGTGCTAGCGATATTTATAAATCAGGCAGAAAAATAAAAAGTTCAATTATAATTTTTTATAATTCGTAAGTTAAATATTTATTAATTACAAAAAATTTTTTATATGTATATGGTATATCAGGAACAATATCTAAATAATAAAACTTCTGCTGTATATAATTTAACAGTCGCAATTTTTCTACAACATTCATCATAAAGTAGTGGATTTACTTTTTAGAAGTTTTTGAAATATTTTACTTGGATATGTTTTTATTTAAATTGTTATATTGGGTGTAGTGTTTCTTATTTAAATCTGTGGATCGACACATTCTTTTATATCTGAAATCAGATTAATCTGACTTGTGAATAAGGAAGTCAGATTTATTTTTTTCCAACAATATTTTTGATTATACCTCTTTGTTAAGGTTTTTTTCCTAACAGACCTGGGGTTGATTTCCTATTTAATTAGACCTGCGCGGGAATTCTCAGTTATCAGACTATGCCTTAACCCACTAGACTACTGAGACCCCATAATTATTTTAATAAAAAATAAATCATTTTTTATTAAATAATAATCCCACATTTTATGTTTAATATTTATTATTATTAAGTTATAAGAAAAGATATAGGTAATTAAAAAATAGTTTAAAAAAATTATTGAGAAAAGATAATCTCATAATAGTTTAGGCAAACAGAAACAATAATAAATCAGAAAAATCTGAAAAAATTCCCCTATCAAAAAAATAAACCTGACATATAAAATTGAAATAAGAAACATCCATCAGATTGATCATATTGATCGGAGCGGAAATAAGAA
This sequence comes from Empis stercorea, assembly GCA_949752835.1. Classification (NCBI taxonomy): domain Eukaryota; kingdom Metazoa; phylum Arthropoda; class Insecta; order Diptera; family Empididae; genus Empis; species Empis stercorea. Next base: position 22,700,912 of record OX457085.1, read on the forward strand.
ACTGTTTCAGATGGATATGATTTTATAAACACAATGTCGTATCATATTAGTTCTCCATATGTAATAATAGGTCTTACCATTGATTTATTCCAATTAGTTTTACTCTATCTGTTATTTTTTGATTATAAAATAATTTATTACATAAATAAAAAGCATATTTTGCATTTTCGTTTTATGTTAAATGTCTTCATGTTGGTCCTTTTATTGTAAATTGCCTCCAATTATTTTTAATATTAAATCCTTTATTCTTTCCATGTGCGCATTTTTCTGTGTGCGCAATTTTCGTATGCACAAATTTCGTGTGCGCTTTTATCCGGTCACGTCTCCCGATATTCTGTTTACAATTAAGGTCAACAGAATATATGAATTCCAAAGCATAAATTTCTGTAGCTAATGATTAATGACTAGCATTTTTCCCAGCCTTAAAATTTATATTACATACAGTTGCTCCCAAAAGTATCCGGCCACCCTACTTGGTTCAAAATATTAAATGTTTTTCACTTGATTTTCAATTAAGTATTTTTTTTAATATTGGCTATAAAAAGCCTTTACTAACGCACTTTATAATACTAGAAAAACATATTAGAAAAATGAATTAATTATCAGAAAAACTTACATAGCTGTCCGAACTCATAAAACAATTGACACTAAAGTCGGCCACTAAGTGTGTATGCATACGGGGGACTTCCCCAAAGTAAGTTTAGTTCCCAAATAGTTTCCAAATAGCGCGTCATTCGAGAAAAATTGCATTTCCGAATTATGTACTTAATTGTTTGGTTGTCGATTTTTTCTGAAGTATATTTAATTTTGATATTTCTATGATTGGATTATAAATTACAAGACTAAATAATGTTAAAAAATAATAATTATTTGTTTTCTGATATTTAAAACTTAACGTCTAAGATTAATTCTATTGAATAAAAGAAGTGGCCGGATACTTTTGTGAGCAACTGTATGTTATTCTTATTACTATGGTACTCAATTAAAGCTATAAGCTGACTTAGAGCAACATTCCGCGGTCGGGAATTGAATCACGACCTCATGAACCGCAGCATGCATATAGTACTATTATTAAAATTATTGAAATATGAAGCTAAATGGTGGATCTCTATAAGTTATATAGAGATCAACAATTCACTTTCACATTGGAATAATTTTAAAAATCTATACAAAAAATTAAAGGATTTACATCTATCTCTTCTACTCCATAAATATTTATTTAAATTTAAACATTAAAATTAAATTCAAAAATACTATATGCAGAGATATGTATATGTATACATATAAAGAAATGTTAATTTTTAATTTCAAGAATTTCAATTTTATAAAATTCTTCTTTATAGTTTAACCCTAAAAATTCTCAGTGGACTAATTTCAATATATCTTAATGTTCCATTTTTAATTAAATCTTATATATGTACATAATTTTAAATCTTAAAGTTAAATTAAGCTTGAAATTTTGATAATAGCCCTGTTTTTTTGTAGACGGGTATATTGTACAGCAAATTTTTACATTGAAAACAACAACAATTTGTTGGCAAAAAAATGAGAATTACAGTAGTTATTTATATATTGCAAATGAATTGTAATTGATAAATAGTTAATAATATGACATGTAGATGACTCTGTTGTCAATATTCCGTTTCATTTCATTTTATTTCATTTATTTCAAATATGTACATTGGACCAAAAAGGCATAGCCTATTTTTTTTTTTACATTAAAAAATCGCAATTTATTAAAGAAAAAAAGCAAGTTTTATATTTTTTAATGACATTTAATGATTTTTTTTTTTTACTTTTATAAAACTCAAAGTTAATATGATTTAAAAAAAAATTATCAGCTGATAAATTCAATTGTGATTGAAATAAAAAAAATTGTCGCCTTCTTTTCAGTGAATCGTCGTTTTGCAAAAATTTTGCAATACAATATACCCGTCTACAAAAAAACAGGGCTATTATTGTAGGTATATTTAAAAAAAAAATAACAAATATATTTAAAATTTATACTTTGAATTTTTCCATCATTTGGCAATTAACTATCTCTCTCTAAAACAACCAAAACAAAAAAAAAAAGAGATTAAAACCAATTTAATTTCTGAAAAACATAAAAACCAAAAATCTTTCGATATTTGAACATTTGTTTATTTTTTAAGTAAAAAATACTAACAAAAAAAAATGTTTTTGTTATTTTTTTTCCGAAAATCTCTAACAAAACTTATTTCCATTTAAATTGTTATATTATTATTTTTGTTATTGCCGTTTCCCCCCGTACTCACCGAAAAGAAAACTATACCAGAATTAAAACTTTGCTATTATATTTTTTTCGGTTTAATAGCTAAAATAGAAACAGTATCAAATATACAATAAAAAATAGCAAAAGTAAATATCAAAACATTAATTTTATTTTTATCTCATTTTAAATAGTATTTGTAGCTTTTTTTTTATATAATGTAGGTATGTATTATTGTTATTATTATTATTCTTTTAGTCCGGATTAAGTGAACAATTTAACTGTAATTGTTAAAGAACAAATATATATATTTTCCATACCCCTTCCATACTATTTTTATGTAGACCATAATAATATACATACATATGTATATCTATATATATACCTTTTATAATTATGTATAAAGAAAGATTTGTAAGGAATTTATATAAACAGAAGGTGTATCATCGTCAGGTGCAAAACACATTTAAATGAAGAAGAAAAAAAAACGAATGATATTTTAAATGTTATAATATTCTTACCGACAAAATAATTATATTACAAACAAACAAATTATTATATGTAATATAAAAATTTCACATATTTTCAACATAAAAATAACTTTTTTTCCTTTTTTGTCAAAATGACCCGGTAATAATTCGCATGCGCATCCTTTTAACCCATATATCCTTTTTAAAAATAAAATAGATTTAATATATTATATATTTTTTTTGAAACCGTCATCAATGTACGAAGTTAAAGATTTTTTTTATGAAAATTTTGTATATATTTTTGGTATTTATTTTTTAACAAAAATTTTTTTTTTGCTATTTTTGCGTAGCAGGATAAATAATTTTAAAAAAGTTAAATTACCAAAAAAAGCCGAAATGACGTAAAATGTTACGTATACACACATCCATATGTCATTTTTTAGCTTGTACAATTTCTTTAACGCCTTATGGTTAAAACTTTCTATATTTTTAGCTGATTTAGTTCTTTTTTTTTCATTTTTTGGAAAACACAAAAAGGATGTTACATAGAAAGAAGAAAATGTTTAACGACAGTATCCGTTTGCAAATTAAGGATTTTGATCTAAAATAATATATATAAAAAAATAATATGAAAAAAACAAGGATAATACAAATTAGAGTAATTTATAAAACTAAAATAATGTTTTTTAGTATTGTTACGAAATGTTGTAAAGAAGAAAGCAAATTCAGCTTAAAATTAGTTTTTAATGGTCAGTTTTATTTTGTATATATTGAAATGAATCGTAAAACTATTATTCACAAATAATAGAAATTTGCAAATACAATTTATTCAAACTGCTTAATTGTGTAAACAGGCAGGACATTAAAACATTTCTATAGTACCAGTTGATTTTACCTCGAATTGACGATATGATAAATTTTAATTTTGGATGTGAAAAATATTCTTAAAAATATTTGAAAATATATTCAGTATATTTATATTATTTCTTATTTATTTCAATAAATAATTGTTTCGGTAGTTCAGCTAGTCATATATATAGTTCAATCAGTACAGTAGTGGAATCACATCCCATAATTTGGATGGTACGATTCGATAAATAATTATGAAAAATAATAAAAACTAAATTTGCGAAATATGTATGTAATATTTCCTCTATAAATGCATATTAGGTATGTTACTTATAGGGATTGATCTGATATTCTTTCATATTTCCATTTTGATTTTTAGTCCGGATTATCGGAATTTATCGATTATCGGAACTGAATGAAATCATCCATCTGAATGCTGTTTCGTATTTCAATTTCAATTTCAGATTAATCACACTAATTTTTATTAGTGAATGCATTTATTCAGATTTTTCGATTTTTTAGATTAATTCTTTTATAGCTAATTTTGCGAGTTTTTTTTAGCAAACTATTTTAAGATTGTCTTTTTGTTAGTTGTAATTTTTTTAAACTATTTTTCCTTATGTATTTAAATTTGTTACATATTAATAAGAAAAAATCAAAATATTAAAAATAATACTCTATTTAATAAAAAAAATTACAGTTGGCTATTGTTATTTAAATGTGTAAAATAATTTCGAAATTAATTATCGAAAAAATGTAAAATTCGAAAATTAAATTTTTTGATCTGCAAAGTCTAAAACTGGTAATTATTTCCCAAAGAAGATTAATCTTATTTCAGACTTAATTTTAAAATAAGATTTATCTTTCTTTGTGAAATAATCAACAGTTTGTGATTTAAATCACCTTTTTCGTAAAACAAAATATCCTTATCAATTTAATATATTAAAGCGATTACATCATATCAACCTGGATAACAAATCCGGAAATTTGAAAATATTTAAATAAAAATACGATAAACAAACCCCGGGTTTGTCAAAAGCACATTTCCTCAAAATCGCCTCATGTAGAACTATGAGCTATTCTAAAACAATGGGAATTCCTATACGTGTATAGTATTTTTTAGTAGTATTTTCAATGTAAAGGACAGATAAAAAATGATATGGTAAATATAGGTAAAAAATGTGTCCCTGTTCGATTTTATTAATTTTTTTTTGCTTCCAAGGTTATTATTCCAGCAAAATATATATAAACGTATCATTTAAGTTTTCTGTAATTTTGCTTTTAATTGAATATAATGTGATATGAAATAATAACCAATATGTATACTATTTATATAGCTCCTAAAAATATGCAAAATATTCGTTTTTTGCAAAATTTTATATTATTATGCATTTTGATTAATTATAAGTGTGAGGCAAATGAATATAATTTTCTAATTAATGCACTAAAGAAATATGATTCTCGAAAGTTTTCTCATTATTTGTTTTTAAAAATATTGCGCGGTTATAATTATACAAGTAAATTAAAAATGTAATTTTTTGAATTTCCAAGGGCCACAACGGAAAGAGGAGGGGAGATACGGATACAATTTCTTCAGAGACTCTAGTTATTTTTTAGATATCTCTTTGGTACATAAATTTCAGCCTTCCATAATAAGCAGTTTGGGAAATACAGGGTGTTAAAAAAACTAAAAAAAGTTGTATGAAGATAACGGTATTTTTATACATCAAAGAATTAAATTTTAAAAAATTTGTTAATTTCACAATTAAGATAAAAGATTTTACTATCTTATGGCTTTTACAGACCTCAAAAATTTTTATTGGTTTAAAAGTTATTAGATGTTCAATATGGGCAATTTTCGAACTTGGAGGGGGAATAACTCAGAGGGGAAAAGAGATAGAAGGAAATTTTGTTCCACTGGACCTATTATTTTATTACTATCTTTCTATGGTCAAAATTTTAATACTCTATCTTAATAGATGTAGAAGTTTGTGTAAACGGACGGACGGACAGACGGACATACGGACAGACAGAGTGAAACTAATATACACATTTCTTCCAATTTGGTTGGAAATGTGCTAAAAATGTTCATTTTTAAATTCTTAAAGAAATATTTTCTGAAATATTTTTCAACACTTTCAATACTTTTATAATAATAGAAAAAAACTCTCCTTTACTTAAGTTTTAATTAAAATTTTTGTTTGCTTCAGTATTCTTATAAACATTTTCAAACTAAAAAGAAAAACGATTTTTAACCCTTTGTGTCACCATGTTGATCTTTAATTCTAATCAAAAATATATTATACGTTCATTTATGGAATGAAAAAAGTAAAATTTTAAATCCTTTCTATTTGGATGTGTGGTTAATTTAATCCTAAGACTGCACTTGGAAACTTCCTTTAAATCTGTGAAGAAAGCTTGGCCTAGGCTAAGAATTCTTGTTTTCGCGAGTGCAGGACAGTAACAGAGAAGATGCTCAAGAGTTTCTTCCTGTCCCGGTCCCTTGCAGTTTCTACAGAGACCATCGGTCGTCAGTTCCATCCTAACCGCATGTTTTCCGATTAAACAGTGGCCAGTAAGTAGCCCTACCGCCGTTCTGCAATCTGTGCGTGAAAGGGAGAGAATAGAGTTCGTTTTCTTTTCGTCGTAGGAGCCCCACATTATCTTCGTCGTTTTACACGATGAAAGTTGGCCCCAGCGTTTCTTTGATAGTGCTAGACTTTTGTTATCTAGTATTTTTTTTAAAGGATTGAATAGGTGGTAGTATGCGTTCGGAGTGTACTTTATGTAAGTTTATCCGCGGCTTCATTACCAGTTATGTTACAATGTGCCGGTACCCAACATAGAACCACCTTTCTATTAAGGCATAGTTCTTGTAGAGCTCGATGACAGTTAAATACGATTTTGGATTTGATATAAGCAGCAGACAGAGCTTTAATGGCCGCCTGACTGTCCACGTATATGTATATGGTCGTGTTGATAGTGTTTCGGGAATATACGATTTCTGCGGCTTTCTGGATCTCCAGAACTTCCGCTTGAAAAATGCTACATTCTCGGGATAGTTTGTAACTTTGATTACATTTAAGACCCAGGGAGTGCACTGCTGCACCAACTCCTGAATCCATCTTTGAACCGTCTGTGTAAATATTTATTGCCTCGACAGGGTCCGAGATTCTATTATCCCAAAATTCCCTACCTGGTATAGTGATTGTATAATTTCGATTGAGAGAGAGGGTTGGAACCATATAATCAGTTTCATCCCGGAGTGAGATACCGATCTTGGTATGCCCAAAATCCCTGCATTTGAATTGATTTGACTGCTTAAGACGCAAGGCGTTTTTGGCTGCCATGTTTTTAGCATGTAAGTCGATAGGTAAAAGATAGAGTATCGTGTCCGAGGCTGTGGTTCTAAGCGCACCAGTTATCTCTAGGCTCGCTAAGCGTTGGGCTTTTTCTAGCTTGGATCTGCAAGCTCTTTTCACCAGAGCTGGCCACCAAACAGTAATCCCGTAGAGCATTATTGGTCTAACGATTGCCGTATAGATCCATCGAGTTAATAGTGGGTTTAAACCCCAGGTTTTGCCAAAAGTACGTTTACACGCATAGAACGCGTTATTGGCTTTGAGTACACGTTCTTCTACGTTCGGACTCCAGCTTAGCTTGCTATCCAGAATTAGACCTAGGAATCTAGCCTGTTTTGCAAGAGTAAGCTGTGTATCGTCCAATTTAGGGAGTGTAAAGTGTGGGATCTTGTATTTCCTGGTGAAGAGTACAAGTTCCGTCTTTTGCGGATGAACTTTTAGTCCACTGGATTTAGCCCATTTATTGATTTTGTTTAAAGCGAATTGAATGATTTCACTGATCGTGTTTAGATATTTGCCCGTGGCAAGTATTACCACATCGTCAGCATATGCTACGACTTTCACGCCGCAGTTATTGAGAGTTTTTAGTATTTCATTTAATACGAGATTCCAGATTAGGGGTGACAGAACTCCACCTTGCGGTGTGCCCGTACCACGCGTTTAGTTGTGTTGGCGCTTCCCCATTCTGACGTGATCGATCTATTTTTGAGAAGGTTAGTGATCCAGTTACTCCAGTGAAGGGCTTTTAGAATGGTATCTGTCGTAACATTATTAAAGGCCCCCTCTATGTCTAGGAAGGCACCTAAGGTGAATTCCTTGAAGTGTATAGATTTCTCGATTTCCAGCACTACTTCATGGAGCGCTGTTTCCACCGATCTACCTTTTAAGTATGCGTGTTGTGATTTGGATAGAAAATTTGGATTTATATTTTCCCTAATATACACATCCAGAATTCTTTCCATAGTTTTGAGAGTAAAGGAAGTAAGACTTATTGGCCGGTAGTCTTTTGCGTTTGCATGACTGCTCTTGCCTGCTTTTGGTATAAAAACGACTTTAGATTCCTTCCACATTTGGGGAACGTAATTCAGCCTGAGACAGCCCTTAAAAATCACCATGAGCCACGGGATTACCAGTCTGTCCGCTTTTTGCAGCATAGCTGGTATTATCCCGTCTGGCCCCGGTGACTTATATGGATCAAAGGATTTGATAGCCCAGCTGAGGCGATTCCACGTTATTAGGTTTGGAATGGGTTTTCTGTGGATTTTAAGAGTATTATGAGTTGGGTGTTGGTCATCAGGATCTAGACAACCCGGAAAGTGAGTGAGCATCAGCTCCTCCAACGATTCCTTGCTGTCCATTGACCAGTTGCCATTAGTTTTCCTAAGGAGCGAGGGTTGGGTTGATGTTTTAGTTAGTATTTTCTTGAGTCTTGCTGCTTCAGAGGTCTGCTCTATCCCGTCGCAGAATCTCCTCCAGCTGACCCTTTTGGCATTACGTAACTCTTTTTGAACGTTTTGAGATTTCCTTTGTACACCTCCCATGCTCCTGGATCACCGGTACACTTGGCGTGTACAAAGGATTTGTGCACCGTGTTACGAATGTTTTTCAGTTGAGTGTTCCACCAAGGTGGTGGCGTTATTTTTGGAGGTTTTGTGAGGGGACAGGTCTTTTCATAAGACGTCGTCAGAGTTTTGGTTAGGAACTGTACGGTGGTCTCTAGAGTATTTACATTCCAGATAGCCACCGGACACTTCCCTTCCAGCATTAGTTCGACTTTTTTAGCGTATAGATCCCAATCCGTTTTAGCTGGATTTCTAAAAGTTTTTGGTGCGTTAAGGGAGTAATGCGTTATTTCGTAACTGAGATACTTGTGGTCTGATAGGGATGGTTTCTCAAGAACCTGCCAGTTTACCAGACCGCAGGTATCCGATTCCGTAAATAACGTTATATCAAGAACATTTATATGGTTAGTTTTATAATAATTTTTTTATTATACGGAGCAATAGTTTTATTGTGTGTGTGTGAATTGGTTAAAAATTGGTTAAAAATTAAAATTATGACAGTAAAATTAAAATTTTTGAAAGTTTTATTCACAACAAGAAGGCGCCGAAATTTTATCTGCTCTGGACCTAGTATAAATTTTGACACTTTAGTTAAATTTTTGATTGAAATAAATTAATTTTAAATTCATTTATTTTTGAAAAAAAATAAATTTTTGATTGAAATTTAAATTGATTTGTATCAAAAATTTGTATCAAAAATTTTTTTTTTTTTTTTAATTTTGTTTTGAAAATAAAAATAAATAGTTAATAAGATAATAAATTTAAAAATAAAAATAATAATATAATATTATATTAGCAAAATTAATAGGAAATGTATTTAAAATACTCTATCCATATTGAATTTTCCTTAGAATTTAATTATGTAAAATTTTTAACCAATGCACACAGTTAAAATTTTTAAAAACACCCCACAGTTAAATTTTTTTTAACCTCGTGGGGATTATTTTTTAACCAAATTATTTTTAACACTTTGACACACGCCCTTACTAATTAAAAAATGATGAAAAAAAAATTCCTGAATCCTGAAAATACTTATAAAATATATTTAGATGCAAATTTAGCTAATCTCTGGATTTATCACAACCAGTAAAATGATATTATAAAAGTTTCTGTTATATAAAAAGCTGTTATATAAAAGCTTCCCAGATGTACCTGTGATATTAAAAACGAAATTCCACATTTGATTATAAATTACTACAAGTTCCAGAAAGTAATATGATTTTTAAAATAAAAACTGTTTAAAATAGAGTTTAAATTACTTTTTAAATTCAATTTTCAAAAGTTTTATTTCAATTTAAAAAATGCACTTTTTTTAACACTTTTAAGTTATTTTTTTTTAATTTGTGGTTTCTTTTAGTTGTGCGACACTTTGAAAGTTTTAATGCCAGCAATAGCTATAATATTTTTTTTAAGTACGACTGAGTGTGTTAAAATTTTTGGTAATGAAATTATTGAAAGTTTTTCTTGTGCAAAATGTCAGTTTGTCAGTGAAAAAAATATTATAACATAAAATTAGAAAACTTTTTATTACTGAACATTCATTGAATTTAAATTTAAGTTTCTTATTAAATAATATTATTTCCCAGATGTTTGAAATTCGATAAAAATTATTCATACTTTTGCATTGAAATTGATTTTTTACTCCAAAATTGAAAAAAAGAAGGATTTGATTAGTCGAATATTTAAATTGCGGTTATTTACTTGACTTATTTTTATATGAATTTAAAGAATTTATTTGAAATTAAATTGATTTATTAAATATAAAATCTTATTTATATTTTTTTTCAGGGCTAAGCAACATCATCGTCATTTTAATGTTTTGGTTATTTTGTGTGGTGTAAGAATGTTTGGTCTGTTTTTTATACCGAATGAACTTATTAGAACGATGTTGGTTAATAGGAAAATATAAAATTTACGTATATAAGTATAATAATTACACCATAACTACGAGGTTCAGTAATGGTTGAAAAGGATAATTTAATAAAAACTCTTTTAGAGAAATTTCTCATTTTGATAATCTTTTCAAGTGGTAAGTAAAAAATTTTGTTTGTTAAAAACTTTTGGTTAATGTAGATTTTTTTTTATATATTAATTAACACTTAAGGCTATAACCTTAGTAATGTAGAAGGTTATATAGCTTTTAATAATGTCATATATAAATTTGTAATATTAAATTAAAATTAGCACTTTATTACATTTCACTTAAATATAATTTTTTGACGTGATGGTTGTCTGAGATCTGATTAGGCTTGATTGTTTATAATTTTCTTAATTTTTGTATATATAAGTTTTTTAAGTATCAGCTTTCCAAAAAGATTGTCTACAAATATAATGTTAATATTAAATAAATGCTTTTAGTATAATTATTTTATTTTTAATGAGGCATCGAATTCCTTGAATTTATAGATAAAAGACTTATAATGGTTATGGTGGATTGTCTATTAACACGACTCGTTTTATTTAATAAATATATATATATGTATAATAAAAATTAACATTTTCAGATCAAATTGGTCTTTTTACAATTTAAAGTCGAATTTCATCTTATAAATCAAATTCGTCCTTTTCCAAATTTTAGACAAATACCAATTTGCACATTATACATGTATTGATTTTGAAAAAAATACTTAAATTTCAATGCTCATTTCCAATTATTCGCTCCGTACATATTTTAGCTATCAATTTTCATTTAGATTTTACTTTAAACCATCTTCAATTTAAAATAGCCAAATTCATCTTATTAAGAAAATTATAAAGTCAGTATGAGAATAAATTTGCTTAGGTAAGAAAAGGAATTTCATTTTGAAAAATTCAAAAATATGTGAATTTGATTTGTAAAAGGATTTTCTATAAATTTTGATTAAAGCTTAATTAAATTATTCCTGATTTATATTCTTTAAATCAATATCAATTATTAAACAATTAAGAAACTAAAAATTAACCATTATATAATTTTTATGAAATGAGTTTATGTACAAAAATAAAGTGAAGACTTCAAATTCAATGAGTAATTATCATAAAGATATTATTATGTAAATTAATTTACTTCTAATTTAAATTCAAAAACAAATTTTTCAAATTTTTTTATGGAACTTAAAAAAAAATACTAATAGAAATTAAAATTTTCTTTAAATTATATATTTAAGAAAAAATATATTCTTCATTTTCGTAACTAAATTATTATTTTCCTTATACAAAAATATATTCTTCATTTTCGTAACTAAATTATTATTTTCCTTATTATTCCTTATACAAAATTATTACATTTTCCGTTGCACTTTATAATTATAACATAAATGAACTTTTTTGTAATAATTTAAGAAATTTTTATATGTACTATACAGTAGAAAAAAATATGAATTTAAAGATCCTGGATATTAAGGCAGACAACTAACAGTATGAATTATGTACAACATTGGTTGACATAAAATACTATATATATAATTTACAATATGTATATATAATTTTTATGTAGCCAAAATCATAATATATTTATGTAACTAAAAACCGGTATATAGTTATAAGAAGAAAAATTTCGTAAATTTAATTATATTCATAAAAATTTGTCATAATATAACTTTTTAATGCATATACAAATTCCATTATTTTTTTGCTTGCCTTCTTACAAACTTTCTCCATTAACTTTAGTCTGTATATACCAAAAAACGCATCATCCCTAAAAATTAATTCTTTTTTCTCAACTCTTTTCACACCCGAAAAAAAAGACTTTTTCCAACAACAACAAAAAATGAAAGAATTATATATATAAACTTGAATATATTTATTATTATTTTCCATTTTTTGGGGAGGAAAAGCACTTAAAAAAAATATGGTGCACTCAAAATATAAATCAAAAATAAATCATAATATAAAAGTGTTTTAGAAATGTTTGTTTTTCTTTATTATTTTCATTTTACCCTGATATACGAATTCGTATTTTGTTAATCATAATAATTCTTTATTTCATAAATGGTTTCGCAACACAAGATTTTTTTTTGTTAAAAAAAAAAATGCCAAGAAAAACCAGAAAAAAAAAATATTTCATATAATTGTAACTTTATAATGTTCCCCATAATATTGGCAAAGTGTAAAATTTTTAAAGAAGTTTTGACTAAACACTTGAATAAGTTATAAAAATTTAGATTAACTTTTTTTTTTGTGTTTTGGATCAAAACATTTTGAATTTCTTATTATTTTCATTTCATTTTCGATTGAAAAATGAAAATATATTTACATTATACTAATAAATAAATGAATCAAATTATCTTTGTCAATATTTGACTTAAACTAATATGTATATTAATGTTTCTTATGTTCCAACAGAAAAAAATACAATTTGTAAATAAAACATAACTTCTATTTCTATATATTTTATAATCAAATTGAAATAAACATCTCGAAGCAATATATAAGGAGAATTATTATTTGACCTTTTTTCTTGTTATTCATACATAATTATCCTTATATTATACTTATATTAACAGAAAACAAATTTTCTCTTAATCAATTGGTATTGAAATGTTTCCATAAAAAAATTTTAGTATTTATTTTTGAAAAATTGAATAAAAATATTTATACACATTAATTTTGAAATTTTTTTTTTTTTGCTAAAACATAAACATTTAATAGTACAGTTTTTTCCCATTTTTTTACAAAAAAAATCTATAAGGTCGTTTTGATCCTTACCCTAGAAAATACAATTTTTGTTCCTTATTATACAGAAATTCTATTTTTATGTTTGTTTGAGTATCTCATTATATATTTGAAGAAAAAATATTCAAGTTAAAACCAAACTGTATATTGCAATGTGATGCAGAGTTGGTATTAGGTAATAATTTGCCTTCGAATCTGTAATTTTGCTGTAATTTCATAGAACAATTTTTTTAGTGTTAAATATTTATTTCTGAATATTTAAAGTTTTTAAATAATATTAAAATATTAATAGTAATTGATTCATTTTAATTTTTTTTGATAAGTCAAAACCGTTTAACATTTTTATATAATAATTCAATATTTATAAAAAAATATTTTATTTTTAAAATTTTCGAGAAATTCTAATATATACCCGATAAATAGCTTCAAAACTCCAAATGTAAGCCAATGTATTTCAACAAATTGTGATGTCTACTATTCAAGTGTTTGTTTAGTGTATAATGTATGTACTATACTATACTATATGAGAAGTTAAAACCGACTTCAATGCCCCAGCAGGGGGTATCGATCTCCTTCTAACTGGATTCAGCTAATAACTAGCCAGTAATAAAATATATCAGAAATGTAATTTAAGACTGGAAAAATGTTTCAGGTCGAGACCAATTGCAGACAACTTTTATTAAATTACAGCATTCAAATTCAATAGATTCTCCTATACCTAAGAACTTGCAGTTCAGAATACTTAATAGAATAAATACGTCAAATTTGCAATAAAAACAATGCTGTAATTTAATTTTTCCTCTAAAAATAGCATACAAATTTTCATTTAACTTTAATATTTTTAATGTTTTTCGTTTGTAAAAGTTCTATAGAAAATGCTTATATTGTTTTGTTTTTTCTTTTTATTTTTTTAATTTTTGAATACTATTTTTAATATTGAAGTTAAAACAGAAATTTTACATTCCCAAAAACAAAGTATAAATTCTTTTACAATATATAAAATATAGTACAAATAAAATAACTATTTTCAAATTTACTAAATACTATACTGTTTTTGGTCCTTATACAATGTACAAAAAAAAATCATCCAACAAAAAAATATGGATAAATATTTTCATTGCATCCAATCCAAATCGGAAAAAAGTTTAGTTTTCTTTTCTTCTTATTTTTAATATACCAGACAAAATGGAGTCATTCTTTATTTATTGAAATTGAATATAACAAAATATTATAATATAAAACTATTGGAAATTGAAAATTTGCATTATGATTGTTAGTTCCTTTTTTTGTTCCTTGTCTTCCTTGTTTTTCTTTTGGGGAAAAAGTTAGAAAATTAAATTTATTTAGAGTATATGTATATTTTTCATATATAGTTATGTCAAAATGTATACGCCATTCATGTCAAAAAAATATTACATGTTAAGACAATTTGAAAAGATATAAAGAAAACTATATATTATGTATATCGTAAATATAACTGGAAAAATTGAAAATATTTCATATTTATTTATATTGGAATATGTAATAAGCTAAACAAATGGATATTAAAGGATATTATGTCAAAAGAATATTTTTACTCATAAAAAATGGAAATATATTTTTTAAGATATATATTTACTTATTTATACATATAATAAAAAGTTTCTTCGATAGCATTATTATAAATATTTTAAATTTTATGTTGCACAATTTTGATATTTTTCAACATTCCTTGAAATTTTTACTTCTTACGTTACATGTATGTATGTATAATACATGTAACATATATGTATAATATTGTATGGAATAATGTAAAGTGTGCAATTTAAAATGTATGTATACAATTTATAAGCAAACAATTTTTATGAAATTTTATGTAAACAAATAAGTATTTTATATGTCAACAATTATAATTTTCTATAAATTTCTTAAGTATTAATTAATATTTTAATCTATATCCAATTGAAGTTGTATCTTAACCCCGTTTTCGTCTTATATATAAATCTAAATTATAATAATATTTTTTGGTGCATTATTATCTTCAATCTATAAAAATATTATTTTTATATATTTTTTTAAAACACAAACATTTATGTACTTTATATCCTTTTTATAACAATAGCTGAAAAATTTTCAAGTACGTAATATAGAAAAATAACATAACAAATAAAGTAATTTTTAAAGTGTCAGCATAAATGTTTTAAAAATATAATGCAGTGTAGAAGAAAAAAAAGTATTGTATCTGTATGTAACAAAAATATCGTTAAACTACCCAGCGGGAATTCGGTGTAACCACTACTTTTATTGATGAGAAATTTCTTTAATTATAGTAGATTATATTTCGATATTCCAATCATATATAGAAAAATAGATGTTTAAGAGTAGTTTTATATTGTAAATTAACTAGTAAAGCTATTAATGAATAATCTATTGTGTTAATGGACGATTGAAGAATCCTTTCCAAGTGGAATGGATTACCAAGCGGAATATTAAATTTCAATAATATTATAATATTTTAACTAGCGGCGGGTGGATTAGTGAATAGTGTACTATGTATTTACATAATCATGAGCTCGTAAATTCAATTCCTGGTTTAGCCATTGAAGAAAAATATGAATATATAAATTATATTAGCTGTTTTTTTGTAGACAGGTATATTGCATTGCAAAATTTTTGCAAAAAAAACATTTTTTTAAATCACATTAGCTTTGAATTTTATAAACGTAAAAAAAAATCATTAAATATAATTAAAAAATACAAACCTTGCTTTTTTTTCTTTGATAAATTGCCATTTTTTAATGTAAAAAACCAAAATAGGTTATGCCTTTTTTCTTAATGAAATGCAATATAACAGGGCCGTCTCCTGTCGCTTCCGGCGGTATAAAACCAGTATATAATGTCTTTTTAATAAAATTGTCATCTGGATAATATATAGAATGAGCAATTGATGTCATATTATTAACTATTTATACATTACAATTCAATTGTCAGGGATAAATAAGTATACTGTAATTCGCATTTTATTGCTAATAAATTGTTGTTGTTTTCAATGTAAAAATTTGCAATGCAATATACCTGACTACAAAAAAACAGGTCTATTATTATTGTAACAATTGAACTTAAACTTATTTATTTTATGTTATCGAACGAAATAAAATGTATTTGTATTCCCTAATTGTGTAGTCAAATAGATTATTACTAAGGAATTATTTATTTTTCCAATTACTAATTATAATTTAAATATATAAGAAATTATAATCAAAGCCGTATATAATACATTATATACGGCTTTGTTATGTTATAACTATAATATCTTAGAAACTGGACATTGCCGAGTATATGCATTATTTTTGTAAGGCGTAGCTATTCGGTAAGAGATATCACCATCGTTTTCGTAAACAATATTATAGATAGATTAACTATTACTATTAAATACCATATAAAATATATGGGGCATATACTTTAGGCCGCGTGACTTTTGGCCGCGTAGAACAAAATGAAGGCGGTCTAAAGTCATTTTCTAAAATAGAGATATCAAAATGACTTTAGGCGGCGCGGTCTAAAGCCATTATTAATCATCATCTGATTAATAATCAATGGATTATTAATCAATGATGCCTAAATTCAGGGAGCCAAAATATACTTATAATGCTTTCCCGTTTCCTGCTGGGTATAAAAAAACATTTGTTCTATATAGTGTATATTGTATACGATAAAAAGTTTTGTATCTTAATAGGGAAATTTTTTGTTGTTTTTATATACCTAACCTCTTTATTATCTTATTTAGAAAATTTTCACAAAAACAACAGAAAAAAATTGTCTTTATTCTATATGCAATTTTTATAAAAAAAAAATATCACTTGTTTTGTAACATAGAATAGATTTTTTTTCCAACATAGGAAATATTTTTTTATTATTATTATTTTGAAGTAGCAGCATACAAATACAAAGTCATTCAAATATATATGTAATGCTTTTTTTCGCTTTGTTTTCTTAAACTTTTCTGCTTTTTTTCTGTCTTATTTTGGAGTTTTCCTATATAACGTTTCTATTTCCATTTTTCTTTTGTTCGCGAATAATATCCTTTGAGTTAAAAAAAGGGAATATACGTAGTCGCCATAAATCATATAATAATGTATGTAATATAAACGAGTACGAGTATGTATAAGAAAAGTTCATAATAAGGAAAATCCATTTTAACATATTATCGCTACTAACATATACATATATAATAAATAGTTTATATACACGTACATAAAGGTTTATCTATTTTCTAAAATTAAGACAATGCAGAAAAAGTATTTGTTTTTCTTCTTAGCTTTTTTTAAAAGAAAGAAAGAAAATATTATCATAAATCAACATGTTTTTTTGTAGTAGCTACAATTTCCATTGAAGAAGATTATATTTTGTAAGTACATATACCAAAAAACATAGAAAAATTAGTGTATGATGTACTAAAAATAGTATTAAATGGAAATGCAATTCCAAATTTCCATCTTTTATATTATATAGAACTATGTATAATAGAAAAATTTAAAAATGTATTTACTGTTTCATAAAAAATTGTGCATTATATTTGCGAGAGTAACCAAAATAACAAATATAAACATGATAAATAATTAAATTTTAACCTAAAAGTATAATTTTTTTCCTAAAGAAACTAAATTCAAACCAAAATTATTAATGTTTATATTTTTATAATCTTGTGGCGAAAATTTGACGGGGTTAAAAGCTAATTTGACGGGGTTTTTTTAGATTGAGGTTTAAAAGCAATTTATGATCCCATCAGTTAAAAAGATATTTTTAGCACATTTCCAACCAAATTGGAAGAAATGTGTATATTAGTTTCACGCTGTCTGTCCGTCCGTTTACACAAACTTCTACATCTATTAAGATAGAGTGTTAAAATATAGATAGATAGTAATAAAATAATAGGTCCAGGTCCAGTAGAACAAAATTTTCTTCTATCTCTTTTCCCCTCTGAGGTATTGCCCCTCCAAGTTCGAAAATTGCCCATATTGAACATCTAATAACTTTTAAACCAATAAAAAATTTTGAGGTCTGTAAAAGCTAGAAGATAGGAAAATCTTTTATCTTAATTGTGAAATTAACAAATTTTTTAAAATTTAATTCTTTGATGTACCAAAGAGATATCTAAAAAATAACTAGATTCTCTGAAGAAATTGTATCCGTATCTCCCCTGCCCTTTCCGTTGTGGCCCTTCAAAAATCAAAAAATTACATTTTTAATTTACTTGTAAAATTATAACTGCACAATATTTTTAAAAACAAATATTGAGAAAACTTTCGAGAAAAATCATATTTCTTTAAAGTGCATTAATTACTAAATTATAATCATTTGCCTCACATCACACTTATAATTAATCAAAATGCTTAATCATGTAAAATTTTGCAAAAAACGAACATTTTGCATATTTTTAGGAGCTATATAAATGGAATATTGGATATTATTTCATATCACATTATGTTAAATTAAAAGCAAAATTACAGAAAACTTAAATGATAAGTTTATATATATTTTCCTGGAATAATAACATTGGAAGGAAAAAAAATTAATAAAAGCGAACAGGGACACATTTTTATTTTTTACCTATATTTACCATTTAATTTTTTATCGTTCCTATTCCTATGTATAGTACATTGAAATTACTACTAAAAAATACTGTACAAAATGATAGCGATTATTTCAATTTAAAAATTTAATCACATTCAATTTAATGTGATAAAAGGTAATTTTTGAAATAGTTAATTAAAATTGTTACTTTTACACATAAACTTGTAAATTTGTGCATTCAAAGCATTTTATAAAATAGAATTTAATTAAAATCAATTTCAAATTCAAATATGATTTTTAAAAAAATTGTTAAACAAATCGAATTTCAAAATTTGTTTCAGTTAGTAAAAAACATAATATTTATGTGTGTGCCTAAACATAATTCCATTTCATTTCCGTATTCTATTTTTTTTAGTGCTATTTCTGTTTTAAGTGCTTTTATGATTTTAGTTTACTGAAGCATGTGAAATTTTTAAGTAAGTAATGCTAAAAGTTAACAATATCGAAACAATTATTATGTTATTACTTTTATCAATTTCATTTTTGTCCAACTTTATATAAAGAAAAAATATTTGATATATAATTTGCAATTGTCGGAGGAAATTGAATTATTGTTGGGATATCTTAACAAAGTTTGTAGAATTATTCTCTATCGGTTGATGTTGATACCAAAATCTGTAAACTTGGTAAAATATTTCAGGAAATTCACTTTCATGATCATGACACAAAAAAAAATTTACTATGCAAATATTTTTACGGTTTTGAAGAAACTCTTTTCCCTTACTGATGATAGGATGTAATAAGTCCAATAGGCTGCATACCTATACATATATTATTTTACTACATATTAGCTACTACTACTACATATACACATCAATAACATGATTTTATTAAAGTATTTGCTAAAATAGTAAATTTTTCTTCTTAGTTTTGTTTTTACTTCTTCTTAGTAATATTATTAATTTTATCAGAAGTAACTGCCATGTTAGGGTTAATTTGTAATAATTTAGTTGATTAATACATATGTATAGCCTAGAAAATTATTTTTCGAAATTATAAGAAATATTATATATTACATAACTTTAAGGTAATAAAATTTTCTTTCGGAAACTACTTCAAACTAATAAAAACTTAAAAAACTGGTTGCAAAATAATTTAAGTAATTTTGTAAACAGCGGTGAGTATTTATTTAATACTGATTATTTCAAAACCGAAACTAAATGAAAGATACATTATAATAAATTTTTATACATATAGGTTATTTATTAGTTTTATTATGTTCGATCAATCAGATCAGTCACAAGAACTTAATAGGTAAAATACTGTTATTTTTCATTAGTTTAATAGCTTCAATCTCTAGAGATTAAATAAGAAATTCTGAAAAATATTTATTACAGAATTTAATTTAATGATATTATATATTTAATCAATATATTGTATATCAATAGCGTCAGGATATTTAAAGAAATTATAAAAATTACACCATTTTAATTCAACAAAAGAAATTTTCAATTTGTAATTTTATCATATATGTATATTTAAATTCTGAGAAATCTTTCAACAATTTTTGTAGTTAACTTTAAAATTAAATTCCTCGTAGATTAAAAATACTGATTTGAAACAAATTCAGATTTTCCAAATAAAAAACACTTCGAAATCAATTTTGAAGGTTTTTGTGGAGGAATAAAATTAAATGCAAAATATTTCAATATTATTTCTAGAAACTTTTTGGTTTATTACAATTTTAATTAAAATTTTGCATTTATTTGATAACTCAAAAAATATTGGATATAAACTGAATTATTTATACTTATTCGATTCTAATATTAGAGAAACTATTTTTAGTTCAATTCCATATTACCGTATAATACAGAAATTCATCACGTAAAAAAAATTCAAATTTTCTAGTAAATCAAATTCACAATTTCATATGAAAAATCCATTATTCCTTTTCGTTTAAAACATAAAAAAGGTAAAAGCTTGACCATAATAATAATAGTATAGACAATAAAGTAAAAAAAACTATAATTCAGTAATATTTATTGAAGGTTGTTATAAATGTACACCAATGTAACTAAACAAATGGAAAAAGACGTATACAAAATCCAATTTAGATTCATCTTTATAAATGAATTTTGGTCACGTTCGAAATTATTTTCCAATGCAAATATAAAAAGAAATGTGAACTGAACAATAACAAAAATAAAAAATAAAATTGAAGAAAATGTTTTTAGTAGAAAGGATCAAAAATCAGCTTAAGAATTTTCTAGAGAATAAAGTTCTGTTATATTTCAAAGAGATTTTTTTTTATTTGTAATCAACACCTGTTACTTATACAGTATGTATATAAAAGTATATAGTTTATTCTCCATTTCCTATCTAATTCAAATATTGTATATGTACAAGAGAGAGCTCCTACTCAACTACTATAGACGTAGAAACTGTACATTATAGTCTATATCTATATACATTTATATACAAATAAGGACCTCTACAAATTATTTTTTTTTAAATTACTTCCGAAGTGGTTTCACTTCAAAACTAGGTGAATAACAAAAATCTTTAATAAATAATAATATACTTTTTTTATATGCTTCTTCTTTTTATTGTATTTTTTATTTAATTTAAAAATTTTTTGTGGAAAAGTTTATCTATAAGAAGCTTTTTATTATTTATACAAGAAGTCAGTCAATTTTTCAAATTGTAAATAATAATTTAAATTAAAACAAAACAAAACAGAAGAAAAAATATTTAATTTAAAAAGTTTTGTACAATTTTTTTTGCTCTGTGTTGTGATTTGTGAAGTGAATTAGTATTGAAATATAGTTTAAAAGATTAAGATTATTTTCTTTTATTATTTATGATTCGATTTTCAGTTTATATTAGGTAAGGTATGTCGATTTGTCTGCTTGGAATATTAGTAAATTTTTGTTTTAACTTATACTGTAGAAATAAAACAGAATAAAACTCAAATTTATTTATTATTTTAAAACTTTTCCAATTTACAAAGTTATTGAAACTTGAATGTATTTGAACTTTTTTCTAAATGCCATAAGATTCATTGTTCCAATAAAGTTGAGACTCTTTTTTTTAAAAATAACTGTCTTGTCGGTTAAAAGTGGTTTCATGGAAAACCCAAAGACGAGATAATTAAAAATACAATTTTTTTTGGAATATTTTAAACAAAGCAGTTACATTTCGCAGAAATTAATAGGGAAAAAGATGATGTATTTTCCTTTATAAATCAGGTACCCTATGAATTGGCCTTTCTCTCTATTAATCATAATTATTTTTATTTCAATTTCAAAATTAAGAATGGAAAGTAACTGCAGTTAAATTATTTATTTACGATGTTTAATTTTCAGAAAAAAACTTTTTGAGTAAATCAAACACAGTATACAAATCCGTATTCGTACACCCTTCTTTTAAAGGGAAAAATCCGTATTCGTACACCCTTCTTTTAAAGGGAAACTGCAAATGTAATGCAAAATTTTCTGAAAGAAATTATGAATTACATTAATGTAACATAAATTTAGAGAAAAAAAACGAATGTACTTTTCATTTTACATTATTCAATAATTATTTACTAATAAATTAAAAAATGTCATAAATTAAAAATGTACGAATACGGATTTTGTATACTGTAGATATTTTGGGGGCATGTTTGATTTACTCAAAAAAATTTTTTCTGAAAATTAAACATCGTAAATAAATAATTTAACTGCAGTTACTTTCCATTCTTAATTTTGAAATTGAAATAAAAATTATTATGATTAATAGAGAGAAAGGCCAATTCATGGGGTACCTGATTTATAAAGGAAAATACATAATCTTTTTCCCTATTAATTTCTGCGAAATGTAACTGCAACTTCTTTGTTTAAAATATTCCAAAAAAATTGTATTTTTAATTATCTCGTCTTTGGGTTTTCCATGAAACCACTTTTAACCGACAAGTTATTTAAAAAAAATACACCTTAAAATAAAAAACTAACATGCCCCTAAAATATCTATATACTTACTTTGAAAAGCCGAAAATTGAAAATTAAATTCCTTAAATTAGAAATATTAGAATATTAGAAATAGTGACGCATAATAGAATAAATACATATAGGTGTATTTTACACACATTTTTGTATGTATTGAATATTTTCTTCGTATTATTTTTTTGCGATATATTATATTATATGAGTAATATAATTTTGAGTAACACAAAAAGCTTTTTCTTAAATATTCCTGTATGGCCGTCGGTTAATATTAATACCAGTGCTGTCGTTTTACTGCAATTGCAGTAGATCTGCTGCATTTTGGAACTATCTACTGCAACACTGCAATTTGTTATAATTTACTGCGTTTTATACAATATTTGAAAAGTTAATGCATTATTTCAGTTTCCACTGCAAAAAATTTGTTTGGAACAAAAATAGTTAAAAACGTATATATTATTTGTAATACATAATCCTTCAACCAAAATCAAACTTTATTTTTAGTAGGGTCTATGTTTATATTATGTCAATGATATTATTTTCTGCTGGGATGGTTTTTTATAATATGTCAAGTCAATAATCAATAATATTATATTGTATAAAATTATAAGTTTTGGTGGATGAAAATTATAATTATAAGTTTGTGGTTTGGAAAGTTATATAAATGGATAAGTGAGTAAAAACGATAATTATTCTGTAAATTTAAGGTTTTGTATATTAATTTTTACATTTTATTTTATAGATATCTGAAAAGAATAAGCGTGTCACAGTCAAATGAAAAATCTAATAAACAGTAAGTAATATTGGTTATGTATTTATTTGCATGAAGTCTAAATGTATAAACTTTTTATTTCAAGACTAATAACACAAAATGAAAATTTATATTTAAGTTTACATGAAAGTTTACATGAAGAGCAAAGGTATAACATTTTATTAAAATTATTTTTGTGGTTTTCAAAATTCAACTGGAAATTATTTTAGCTTTGAACTGTCGGATGATGATGCTGAAGCCTCAAGCTCAAGTACTAAAATTAAAAAAGCAAAATATCAACAAAAATATAGAATTGGTTGGAAAGAAAAATTTAAATGGATTGAAGAACGAGAGGGTAGGCCTTTTTGTATATGCTGCTGTAAAGTTTTAGTTAATAATGTTGTCAGTTTGAAACGACATGATATATCCGACATTCACGAAAGAAATATGCTGAAAATGAAAAACCAACCAAAGATTTCAGAAATGAAAAAAACTGATCAGATAGATGGCTATTAAAACTGCGTAGCCAATATCTTTATGAAGTGTGTTTCTCTGCCTTGAAAATGAAAAAAAAAAACTACTGCAATTTTAGGGAATCTACTGCATTTTCAATTGCATTTCTACTGCAAAACAAAAAGTCAAAACGACAGCACTGATTAATACTCAAATGCTTAAGCACGATACTTGTCGGTTGAGAGAAAAGCTTTTTTGTCGGTTGAGGCAGAGCTTTTTGTCGGTTTATAGCTGTCGGTTAATAGAAAAAATTGGCACCAAATTTTTGTATGGGCGTGAGACATCTGTATATTTATTATCTGTGGTAATACTATAAAATCGCATAGACAACCCGCGATAGCCCATTGCGCGTTCTATAATTTGAAAAAAAAAAAAAAAAATACATATACATAACATAATCGCAAAAACTGTAAATGAAGTAGAAAATTTTCTCGTCTGAAATAATTATTTCAATTTCTTTTTTTTATTAAACATTTTATTCCATTTTTATTGCTATAATATTACTTTTAGTTTCAATTGCAATCAGATATGTTTCTTTAACATATTATACTTTATGAACCCAATCCCTAATTCTCCTTACAATATAAAAAATAAATCCTTTCAATTACCAACCATTTAACATTTATGAATTTCCTTTTTTTCTTATAATTTCATACATCGACAAGTACATTTCGCATGATTGCAGTTTATATACCTTATTTTTATTGTCGTCAATGTCATTATCCATTAAGCTTCTTGAACTTTAAATGTTCCAAGTTTTCCTCTGTATTTATTATACATATGTACATTACATAAATGTATATATGTAATTTTTCCTGCCAACAGGATACATTATAGATTATTTGTGCGTGCATTATAAAAATAATTATATACCATTTTTTTTACCATATATATGCGGAAATTATGTGTACTAAAAGTTAATAATGCGTGGAATTCGAATCAGCTAAATTGAAAGAATATTTTTTATAGAAGCTTTTACGAATCAGCTAAATTGAAAGAATATTATAGAAACAAGATAAATATATGTAGCAAAAAACATTGATTTCTATTATATTAACTTATTTCATTTGTTATTAATCAATAAGTTTGAAATAGAAACACATAACCTATTTAGAGCTATTCCCAGAATACCAAAGTCTTAATAAATTTAATTTAGTTTGATAGAAAATCTAGTGTGATGAATGGTATCATCAAGACATACGAGTATACATAGTTCATATAAAATATAGTATTTTTTTCTGCAACATTGACACCAAAGAGACTGAACATATAGAAAATATAAAAATTATAGACTGGAACATAGAAAATCTAAATTGTAATTAATCTTTTAGCAATCAGATTTTGTTGCAAACTATTTAATTAATAATGTAAGTGACGTGGAATTTTTCATTAGTCTAATATCTTCGATCTATGCTAAAAAAATTTAAAAAATTATTTAATACATAGGTATATAGAAATTAATACTTCGTATTTGAAGATTTTCATTCATTAGTAATAAGTAATAAGTATTAAGAACCTTGAGGATATTCAAACAAAATAAACAATTTCACATTAAAGTAAATTAATTTTAAGATTTTGTAAAAGAAAATTACGAATTGGTCATTTAATTCTATAATAATAATAATTAAATTTTGTATTTAAATAAACGAATTTACTAATTTACTATTTTTAGCTTGAAAACTTTATGGATTCATTAAAATTTTAGTCAGATTTTATTTATTATGAATTTTTTTCCTATGGAATGAGGATTAACTCAAATAAGCATTTATCAAAATTTTTGTTTATGTATATTGTATTTATATTTATATAAGCTAAAATTTTAAACTCTTATAATTTATAATTAACTATGACTTGGCGTTATCAGCAACAGCAATTATTCGCTCAATTAACTAAATTTTATTAAAGGATATTATATAAAGATTACGTTGTGTATATTTATATTTTAAAGAGTAATATAAAAACGCATTTATAAATAGGAATAACTTAATGAAAATTTAAATAAGTTGGAAAGTTTATTTCCCTGAAGGCAAGTTTAAAAAAAAACATTTACAATTTCATTACTTTTTATTTAATCTAATAAGATTACCGTAGATTTCTCTCTCTGTAATATCAAAATATAAATCGTATTTTTCATAGAATATTATAAAATTTTATGTACAATTTATATATAATAATTTCTTTAGAAAAAATATTATCTGTATAATTCCTGTGGACAGCTAAATGTATATAAAACAGCATTTTCCTGAATTTTGGTTATATTTTGTTGTTTGCTATTATACCAAATATACAATAAATATTTTTCGAAGTCGAAAATTTATAAATGTATAAGATTTAACTCATAGATTATTATAAAATAGTTATACCAAAAAATGAAATATAGTTTTATTTAATTTGTCTCCTCCCTCTGCCTCTATAAGAAAATATTTTAAATTCTTTGTGGCAACGATTTTTAAAATTAATTTCTTTTAAATTTTCATAGTAATAACTTTTTTTTTGTTGTTGGTTTTTTTTCTTGGTTAGAAGAAAAAATGCCTTCATGGACATTGTAATTCTTCCAAAAAATTTAATAAACATTTAAGGCATATTAAGAATTATGAAACAATTTTCAATAATATTTATTAATATAATAACTATTTTAATATTATTATATTATATTGTACTACATTATAACATGTAATATTATTTTAACACAAAATGAACTTATACGAGTATATGGTTTATTCTTGGGCTATTTTGTTCTTACCATAAACATAGTATCTTTGAAGACTTAATAAAGAATAAAAGGAAGGTACTTTTTAGTATACTTACAGATATTAAGAGCAATATAATAATAATAATAATCTTATAAAACCATTTTACAACATACAATATTGTCTTTGTTTATTTTTTGTTTTTTTTTTTAAGAAAAATAAATCGAAATCATATTTACATGACTAAAAGTAATAGAAAATTGTAACATAAAAGGATCATATAATGTTATCAATATTGTCATGTAAGGTTTTTTCTAAAAAAAAATATTATTATTATTATTATTTTTCTAAAGTATAGCATAGTCATCATAGTAGTATAAGTAATAATAACATCAAAATTATAATGTGTATAATCATTATAGCAGTTTTCTCTTATTTAATAGACTTCTAAACTAAAGGATCTTATAAAAAATAATAATAACTAAAAATACAACATTCAACAAATATGCTGCACTACAACTCCCCACAAAAAGGAAAACATATTCTAAATTGACATTTTGTCTAAAAGTTTTTGGTTATATGTATGTATTAAATAATAATATTTATACAATCAAATCATTCGTGTATATGTTTGCCTA
Source organism: Empis stercorea (assembly GCA_949752835.1). Classification (NCBI taxonomy): domain Eukaryota; kingdom Metazoa; phylum Arthropoda; class Insecta; order Diptera; family Empididae; genus Empis; species Empis stercorea. Next base: position 22,728,166 of record OX457085.1, read on the forward strand.
AGGATATTATAATTTAAGCGAATATTTCTTATGACTTAATCATATACCAAAAAAAAACTTTTAATTATATACCGTATATATATATATATATATATATATATATATATATACCATATATATCATGTATATAAACCATTTCTTAGATTTTCTTTTATGTTATATAATTGCAGTTCAGTAAAGTGGAAAATTTGTTTATTATATTTTAATTTGATTTAATTGTGTATATTAAAGTTAAAAAAGAAATTATAATGAAATATTTCAATTATTTTGAAAATTAAACAAATTAGAAAAATTTTAGAGAAGTAATTATTTAAATTAAAAACAAAAAACAGAATTTATATCTTTTTTTGCTTTTATTGGCGAAATTCTAGGATCTAGGCTATACTCGTAAAAAATTGCTGTGCGCAAAATCGCCCAAAAATAGAAAATGAAAAATGGCCCAAAAGCCCAAAAAAAGTACAAAATCACCCAAAAATAAATGAGCGAGTGTTTGACCGAGGCGTGTGGTGCGGGGTGTAGGGAAGGGATAGGGAGTGACGCAGTGTCAAGAGAAATTTTTTCTCCCTCTATACTCGTTTACGTAATATAATTCTTATGTCTCGACTTCAATATGGAGTATGTGTTTCAAAATGTTGGTGCTTTTGGTCTGTACAAAATTATGTATCTTTGTCGCTAAAAAGGTCTAGATCTAAACTATTTAAAAAGGGGTCGCTACACTGTCTACATTCCTAAACACCTAATAAGTTTCAACAGCCCCAAGTTATTCTTATTTTTTATTATTCATATTTTATTCTTGAAATTGTTTATGAAAATATGTCCTTACTTTTAATATAAAATCTGTATTTACTTTTAATTATGCCCTTACTTTTAAATACTTTTTGATATAAATGTACAATCTGGTGAACTTAACGCCTGATTTGTCAAATAATTTCAATAAATAAATAAATGTATAGAACCGGCTTAATGTTCACAATAACTGGACAAAAATTTTTGAATTGTTTCAAATTTGAATTAAAAACAATAAATTTTAAATATATTTCAATTAAAAATATTTAAGATTTTAAAAATCATGTTATATAATCTTCAATCTTCATACATCTCCCTGAAACTAAACTTTTATAGTTCTCATTTTTCTTATACAAAAAATGGAATTTAAAAACACAAATTTCTAATTAGAGGTAAACAATAGTTAAAACTTTGAAAATATTTTTTTATTTATAAGAATCACAAACTAGAAAAAAAAATTTACATTTTCAAAATTACTGCAAGTTTCACAATTGGAATGTTGCAAGAATATATATATACATACATATGTATCTTACTGAATAACACAGATAAACCAACCTTGAATATGTGGTATACAATGTAATGTGGTTAGTTAAGATTTTAGATTTAAATAATAAATTATAAACATATAAGTATATATACTCGTATAACCATAATTAGCATATTTTGTAAAATGAATCAAAATTTATATTTATATAATTATTTTGTATTTTGTATAATTAAATTTATTGTAGGTTTTCAATTAATAAATGTCCTAGGTATAACATTAAAAATTATTGCTATATAAATTATAAAGAAAATTCAAAATTTAATTACTTACCTTCAATGATTAGGTAGTTCTGAATGTTATTATTCTCTATAATGAATAATTATTATGAGATTAACATATTATGCTACAAAGAATATTTTGAAAGATACACATATCTTAATAATGTGCGTATAGCAGCCATAACGGATAAAGAAAAAACTAATTGGAAATAGTTGGTCAAGTATAAAATAATATTTTCACTAAATTTATAATAAAATGCTAATAGAATATTTTCAGTATTTCGAATCCTATACATACTGTAACCGTAACACAGTCTTTATAAGCACTTAAATATTTAAGCTCTTGCTTACAATTTATTATGAAAAGAAAAAACAAAATATTTTTGCAAGTAATTTCGAAGACTTTTTTCACATCTACAAGACTTCTTCATCTTACTCGATTTTGTCTCACTACTTTTATCAGTTTTCAAGTTCTTCCTTCTCGTTTTGTGTAATCCTTTTCAGTGTTTTCCTTGGTATGCTTGGCAATCCTAGTTTGAGATTTTCCAATTATACATATGTCCGATCTATGTAGTAGATTTTAGATTTAGATTCAAACTCGGGTCTGCCTGGTCACTGCAGCCGTTGGCTTATTGTGACTACCCTTTTCTTCTTACTCGTTTGACAGACCAGTATTGACAATGAAGTTGTACAGTCTTGTCAAAGAAAGATTCCATGATTCCGATGGGGAGATGGTATAGCTGCCGAAATGTATTAGCCGATTATATAATAGGGCTTCACTTTCGCACAGTATATGCTCCGCTATTTCGCCCTCATATTCGCAAAATCTACACAATCGTTCTTGACTTAGACGTAATGTGTGCAGATGTTTCTTGAGTCCACAGTGTCCAGTCAGGAAACCAACAGTGTTGTGATGGTTCTTCTTCTACTGAACTTTAGTAGCTCTGTTGTATTCTTTTTCGATATGCCTTGTATGAAGAGCTTCGAATGTCTCGGCCCTTCACTGTTCTTGCATCTATCTGAAAAAGAGAGAAAAGTATTAGTTTTGATTTGTAATTTTGTTAGGCATCGTGGTACACCACGAAATGATTCTGGATGTAGTAAAAAACAAATAAAAACTAGAAATTAGAAGGAAGAAATCTTTAAATTTATACTTTTGGATTTATAATGTACTATTTCTCATAAGTTGAATATACTGCATATTATATATGCAGTCACTTGTTTCTGAATACACGTAAATTCTTAGTGCTCTTTTTTACGATAGCATGTTTCACACATGGAAAGAAGTTCAAAGATTTATTATTAATTATTAATTAATTTCCTTGTATAGGACAGCATATAAAATGACCGCAGGAAACTGGAAATTTCAATTATTAGCACGTTTCTATAATTGTATATAAATGGAACTTTTTTATCAGGGAGTAGCATAATAAGAATATTTTTCAAAAACAACTTGACTTTTTTCTATTTTTCTAACATTATACAAATAATTATTAATATTCTATTTGTTAAAAAGAATTGACTTCATTTATGTTACATAAAAAATACAATCTGCTAATAGAATATTACATCATCTTACTATGTTGTTTCAATAACAAGTCAATTAAAAAATATATAAAGTAACATAATATTTTTAATAATATTTTTAACTCTTTTGCTATATGGTTGTTTCATCGTTTCGTTTGAAACACACAATTCTTTTCGGTTGTATTTTAATTAATTTTAAAAGTATAATAAATATATAAAAAAAATAATATAAATTTCATTTGAATTTTATTTTATGTTCAATTATAATATATATAAATATTATACATTTCAATTCTGAATTACACAAGCATAAGAATATATTGTTCCTTTGTTTAAAAGAACCAAAACGAGAAAAATGAATATGAATAACAAACCTTAGGCTTGTCAAAAGCACATTTCCTCAAAATCGCCTCATATAGAACTATGAGCTACTCTAAACCAAAGGGAATTCCCTTTCTTTTTTATAGGTAAAATGTAGGTAAAAAAGCTTCTCTGCTCGATTTTGTTACATTTTTTTTCATCCATGATTATTATTCCAGGAAAATGAAGTATTATAATTTAAGTTTTCTCTGATTTTGCTTTTAATCGAACATAATGTGATTATGAAAAATATTCAATATTCAATTTATATAGCACCTAAAAATATGCAAAAAATTAGTTTTTTGCAAGATTTATATTAAACATTTTTATTTTTTGAAAGTTTTCTAAATATGTATTTGGTTTTATAGTTATATATATAGTTATAAAATTACACGTGAATTGAAAATGTAAATTTTGACAAGGGAAGGGGAGTTACTGTTACAATTTCTTCAGAGACTCTAGCTATCTTTTGGATATCTCTTGTACATAAATTTCAGCTATCCATAATAAGCCGTTTGGAAAATACAGGGTGTTAAAAAAATGTAAAAAAAGTTGTTTGAAGATAACGGTATTTTTATACAACAATGAAATACATTTTTAATAATTAGTAAATTTTACGAAAATGATAAAAGATTTTACTCTCTTATAGCTTCTACAGACCTCAAAAAATTTAATTGGTTTAAAAGTTATTAGATGTGCAATATTAGAAAGGAACTAAATCCCGGATACCGAATGCCTAAAATCCTGGAAATCAGACCTCTAAGAAAAATCCCGGATATATTTAAACAAAATATTAAAAAATATACAAATAATAATGAATTTTTATTTATGTAGCTTTTATTAAGCGGTTTAATTTCCATAAATAAAAAAAATACATTTCATTTCAAAAAATAAAAAAATTAACAGAATCCATTTCAAATAACAAAAAAAAATCAAAACTTTCACTTCCATATATATGTCGCTATACTAATATACAACTTCACCTAATATGTTAAACTTAATTAATGAATATGTAACACTATAGAAAATATTGAAGGGCTTATACTTATACTTACTTCGAAAGGTAGTCAATATTATGAAGGCTTCATATATAATATCATTGATGACGTTGCAATAAAAAAAGCTGTGAATATTTTTTTTAAATTGAAACTTAATTTTTTTTTCAATTATTTAACTTTTTTTTCCCTGCTAATCTTGTATTTTGATTTCCGGGATTTTGATTTTCGGGATTTCGTTTTCCGGGGTTACATACCCAACGCCACCACTGGGATTTTGATTTCCGGGATATTGGTTTCAGGGATTTTAAATCCAGGATTTTGATTTTCGGGATTTCATACCCAACCCGTTCAATATTGGCAATTTTCGATCTTGCAGGGGGAAGAGATAGCAGAAAATTTCTTTCTATTGAACTGGATCTATTAAGTATTTTACTATTCTCTATCCACGGCTAAAATTCTGAAACTCTATCCTAATAGAAGTAGTAGAAATGTGTGTAAACGGAAAGACAGACGGACAGACAGAGTGATACTAATATACACATTTCTTACCAATTTAGTTGGAAATGTGCTAAAAAGTGAAAGAAAAAATTTAACATAATTAATCTCCAAGAGGATTCTATTGTATTCATTTAATATTTTCACCTTCAGTTAACTTATTATTATACACTAATCTTTCTTTATCTACATGTACATATTATACATTTAATAATTAAGGATATATTTCAATTTATTTTAAATGCAAATTCATTTCAAAATTTCTACCTTAATGCATTTAAAAATTTCTTACAATACAGGAAAAAAAAAGTTATCACAAATTATTATATACATACATAAAAGCTATGCTTGCATATTATTTTAACAAGGATTCTTTATACCAGCAAAAATAATATATACATATTAAAATCCTATTTATATATATATATTCTATATATGTATATATATTACATAATATATTACATATCTATATTACAATTATATAAATCGTATTTATATATATATATGTATATACACGAAAAAGGGTAAACTAAGATGATTGCAAATTATTTAAGTTGACCTTTTACACCCTTTTAATAATTATTATTAGTAATGAGAATAAAAGTTTTTTTATACTGTTAAAGGATGCAAATTGTTTAACTTTTAGCATAGTATAACAACAAAAAGTATAAAAAACATAATGCAATAAAGTTTAGACAGATAATTATAAATGACGTTAATTAAATTTTTTTGGTAAATGATATCATTTCATGATACCAAAATTACATTAATTTATTTAAAAAGAAAATAATTTTTTTTTATTTTTTCGTTTTCTTGGAATTTTTTAATTTTGTATTTCTGTATTTTAATACTATGATATTATAAAATAGAAAATCTAAGGGTTTTGGATTACAGAGAAAAATTAAAATATTTAGGAAATTATATTACATTAAATTACATAGAAATAAAAGGTATTTATTTAATTGTACATATAATACATATTTATTTAATTTATATTTTTTTATATGTAAATGAATTATAAAATTTTTATTATTCCATAAATTTATTTTAATTGAAAGATTTAGCAAATATTTATCTTAAAATTTTACAAGTAATAAATATTTATTATATTTAATGAAATTAATTTAATATTGATTTTTAATATTTAAAATAAATAGAGAAAATTATATCAAATATTATCCACTCATCAAAATAACAATTAAAGTAAATTCAAAATAGTTAATTTAATAATTCAAAATAATTTTGTAAATTTTTTTTTTGCTTTTAGTTTTTTTCAAATAAATTAAAATTATTTGAATAATTTTCGTATCAAATTAAATATAGAATAAAATAATTTAATTTGGAACAAATATTAATTTAAATTTAAAGCTTTAATAAATTATGTAAATATAATGATGACATAAAATAATATATTAAATTTGAACCAAGAATACCGTATTTGAATTTTCAATTCTATGAAACTTTATCTCTGCAATCCAAAAATTCTTATTGTGGTGTAGTTAAATTTTTGATAAAAAAAAATTTCAAATAAAAGAACTTAAAACTATTTTTCATCATAAAAAATAACTTGAAAAATTAAGAATTATTTGTTTCTAAATTCATTTATGAAGCAACAAAAAAAATAGTAAAATAAAAATCAAGTTAAAAAATTTGAATATTGCATGACCATAAAATATCCTTAAATTGTATGTATATATAATATATAAATTTTAACTTAATACAGAATTTACATTATTCTTAAAATGTAAGCTGATTATTAATAATATTTAATATACATAGAAAAAATATTACATAAAATTCAGATTTTATATATATGTAATACAATTTTTATTTATTATTAAAACTTTCTATTACGCTATTATAGAGTCCTTGAAAATGGAAACTTTATATAAAATGTATTTTAATAGATTTATATATTTACATATTTATATACATATATATATATATATATATATATATATATATATATATATATATATATATATATATAATGTATAAAAATTGAAAAATTATTTATAGTCATATAATTATTCATAACATTAAATACTATTATAACTGAAATTTATATTATATATTATTAAAAATATATAATAATAATATTATATAACTACAAAAATAAACTTTATAATACTTTGATGGAGAGAAGAGAAAAAATGAAACAAAATATTAATCAGGGATTTAAATTAATAAAATTTTATTGTTCAGAAATAATCCTTTTAATTTATAACATAATAATAAAAAAATATTAGTTTAAAAATATCAAAATTTTTCAAGAATATTGAATAAAAAATTTAATTTTCCATCAACGTACTTATAAAAAAATTGAAATTATATAAAGGATTTAATTTTAGTGAAGGTAAAATTATATTTTCAAAATATATTTTTCATTCTTTTACAGATATTTTATTATATTATTTATTTATTTTATATTATATTTTTTTACATTATATATAATAAATAAAAGAAAAGGATTTATTTGAACATTAATTAACTAACAAACAAACAAAAAAGGATATTCTATATAAAAAGAGAAAAAAAATATAATTTACCAAACAAGATAACTACAGAATTTTAATTCAAAAATAATATTAAGAAATTATATTATTTTTATAAAGATTTTTTTTTTCAACACAATTTATTTATTTATATACATATTTTTTAGTTGTTATCATAAATCATATCAAAATGACATTAATTTATTTATTAGATCAGTTTTTGGTTTTCCTTCAACAATTCTCTTAAGGAAGAAAATGAATAAAAAAACGTTTATTCCCTTCGTAAAAAAAGAATTGTTATTTTTATTATTAAAGAGGATATCAACACCATATTATATATACAATATTTTTAGTTATATTTTGGTATATATACATAAATATACATATATATATAAAAGATTGTCCTGCGAGAAAAATTGTTCGTTCCTTTTTTATTTTTATTATATTTTGTACATAATTTAGCTAGAAGCTTTAAAGCTTTAACGCTATCCGAATATATTTTTCTTATTATTTATCATTCATCACTCAACGCACGTTTCAAAAACAGAAGAAGATGAACAAAAAAATATATATACATATATAATAATATTTTGAAAGAATCTAGACAACATAATATTTAACATAAATTTTACCACTTTTATTATACAAATATAATATTTTTCGTTGCCCTTGATGTTGCCGATTTTTTAAAAATATTATTTCGTCCTTTTCTATGTGAAAATGAGAAAAAATATAGTTTCTTATTAGTTATTGGTAATTTTATTCAATATAATATTGTATAGTGTTGTATACTTATAGTTTTTTGTGTACAATTTGGGTTTTTTTGAATGGAAAAAATATATTTTTGGTATATTAATATGTCATCTGTTCTCACATTTCGCACCCGTCAATTTAAAGATATCATTTCGAATTAAAGAAGAAATAAAAAAAAATATTAAAGAAATTTAATTGATTCTGTATTTATGAACCGAATTAAGTTTTTATGTTAAATTTCAGTAGTGTTGTTCGATTTGAGAAAATTATGTACTTCCATATAATAATTTGGATGTAGTCGAAATTCTTTCTTTTCTTACATGTTTTTTCGGTCATTGATTATTTTTTTGGAAGAGCAACTTTTTATTAATAATTTCAAATAAATAACAAAGGTACTTTTTATCATCTAAAGTTACTAGCCAATCAATCCGTAGTTGCTTTAGTTAAACCAAAATCAATATTGTACATGTGTACATCTGTTACTGATGTTGGTATTAATTTAAAACTGACTTAATGTAACAAAAAAATATATTACAATATTCTAATCTAAACAAATATTTAGCAACTCTTGGCTTCTTGTTTAGTGGAGATAAACACGATAAAACAATCTAACAAAAAATTATGTAATTATAATGCATTACTATTAATAATCGCTCTTGTTTTCAAATAAATATTATTCTACATTTTTTATATGAAAAAATGAAAAAGATGATTTTGTATAAAAAATGTCAAAATTCAATTCCTCTTTTTCTCAATTTTTCTCAATAAAATAAAAATAAGTCATTCAAAGTGAACATAACGAACCCATTAACTTTTCCAAAATATTAAATTAAGGAAGTTATAATATTTTCAAACAATTTTTTTTTAAATATTTTTTTTTTTTCACATTTTTATAAAATATTTTCTAGTATAAAATATTTTATTTTGTGTTATATATATGTATATACTTTCAAAAATTCTTATTAAATTTTTAAATATATAATAATAAGAAAATATATTTTTCTCTTTCGAAAAAATTCATTTCACGTTTGACTCTGACTAAATACCTGGATTCATTTTATTTACAAAAATTAAACAACCTTTTTTTGTTTTATGAAAAGAACAAACTATATAAAAAAAGAAAGTCAAAGTCATGAAGACGTTTTAGGAATTAATCAATTTTCTAGAAAAATATATGCAGTTAGTTAACATTTTTTTTAAAAATATTTTTTTAAATTATGATAAAAAAAATTTTACTTTATTTATTTTTGTTTTTTTCTCTAGTATACCTGAAAAAGCTGTATATTAAAATTTGAGAAAAATTAAAATATTTAGCTATATTAAAAAATTAAGGCTTCTTTAAAAAGTTATTTATCTCTAACGTCTGTCCGTCTGTAAAGTTTTATTTTTTAAATATTTATTTAACTTAAGTTGAAGTGCAAATAAATTTGCAATATATTCCTTATTAGTTGAACGAGACTGCGGTAAAAAATGCGTTAAAAAATGTTTTGCCCAAACATGTGCTTTTGACCAAAATTAGTCAATGAGACATGAATTGCAGAGTGTAGCCATTCTTTGCAAAGAGTAAAATGGAATGAAAGTTTCCATAAATTAAATGACTCCCACTGCAATTGCGCCGAGGCAAAATACATTTGCTCTTGATCTTGATAATAAAAATGTTATTTTGAATTATAAAAATCAATCGCCGATAATGATGTTAGACCCTGCGTTACAAAAGTAATATTGGGTAGAACGTAATTAAATATCTATTTTCTTAATTTTTTTTCTTCTACACATATAGTTCACCTTTTCTCCACTAGGTAGTATTTTTGTAAATATTAACCATAATAATATGAAATGAAGAAAAAGCACTCTTTAGGAAGCTAATACCAATAATACATAGTATGTACAATAAAAATGTTTTAATTCAAATTTCAACTTAGGTATATACTCTATATATATATATATGTAACATTTCACATTCTTGGTAAATAACACCCTGAAATTATTATATACGATACCAATAACGTTGGAATGATTGATTAGCACAAATTTTATAATATTAATATACTGTGTCTATGATGTAACTATTGCATAATAGTTGAGCTGCGCGTTATATCTATTTATAATATTTCGATTTTTTAAATTTTATTTAATTCAATAAAAATACGATAAACAAACCCCGGGTTTGTCAAAAGCACATTTCCTCAAAATCGCCACATGTAGAACTATGAGCTATTCTAAAACAATGGGAATTCCTATACGTGTATAGTATTTTGTGGTAGTATTTTCAATGTACTATACGTAGGAAAGATAAAAAATGATATGGTAAATATAGGTAAAAAATGTGTGATTTTATTAATTTTTTCCTTCCAAGTTTATTATTCCAACAAAATACAAAACTTATCATATAAGTTTTCCCTAATTTTGCTTTTATTTGAACATATAATATAATATGAAATAATATCCAATATTCCATTTATATAGCTCCTAAAAATATGCAAAATGTTCGTTTTTTGCAAAATTTTACATGATTAAGCATTTTGCTTAATTATAAGTGTGAGGCAAATGATTATAATTTATTAATTAATGCACTTTAAGGAAATATGATTTTCGAAAGTTTTCTCAATATTTGTTTTTAAAAATATTGTGCAGTTATAATTTTACAAGTAAATTAAAAAGCATTTTGCTTAATAAATTTTTATATATCAAAGAATTAAATTTTTTTTTGTGCTCAAAAAATTTGTTAATTTCACAAAAAAGATAAAAGATTTTCCTATCTTATGGCTTTTACAGATCACAAAAATTTGTATTGGTTTAAAAGTTATTAGATGTTCAATATGGGCAATTTTCGAACTTGGAGGGGGAATAACTCAGAGGGGAAAAGAGATAGAAGAAAATTTTGTTCTACTGGACCTATTATTTTATTACTATCTATCTATTTTAACACTCTATCTTAAAAGATGTAGAAGTTTGTGTAAACGGACAGACGGACAGATGGACAGACAGAGTGAAACTAATATACACATTTCTTCCAATTTGGTTGGAAATGTGCTAAAAAGATATATATATATATATATATATATATATATATATATATATATATACTTATATATTTAAAGTAGCTTTAAATTGCAATAAAAAATATCCAAACATAATATAAAAAAACCAATATTGCTTTTTGATAATCTGCGTTAAAAAATCTCCATATTTTTTTATTATATTCTATAATAATCCAGACAAAAAAACAATAAAAATATATTAAGCACGTTATCAATTAAATATAAATTTATTTGAGCACAAAAAAAAATTTCGACCTAAAAAAACAAAAATCAAATTAAAAACGTGATTGATAACTCTAGCCAAAAATATAAATAATACAATATTAAACTGACAAATATAATAATATATTTAAAATCACCGGAAATTCCTAAATTGAGGTTAGAGTTAATATGAAACTATTAAAAATTTGTCACAAAAATTCATTTAACAAAAATATAAATAAGAGAAACATAAAAAATACCTTGAATATTCATAAACATACAATATATATATATATATGTAAATATAACATTTAATAGATATCAGGAATTCATAGCAGCAATTTCCATGTGAGTGCATTTAGTTTCCATTTGGATTATTTTCTACAATTCTCATTTACATTCACAAAAATTCGAATAAGTATATATATACGTACGTATATATAGAATTATTTATGTATACAGACACGTTTAAGGATTATTTTTACTATTCTATTTTTATATTTAAAATATTATATCTGTATAATTTTATATTTTTATCTTTACTTTATATTTTATTTTTTCAAATATTATATAAATAAATATAGTAATATAAAAGATATATGGAGGAGAATAAAGTTGAACTGCATTTAAATGGCATTTTCATTCATGGAGCTAGACATAATGTCTACGTGTGTTTTGGATAAATAAAATTCACTTTAAGTTTTAAGTGTATAAATATTTCGTACAAATATAGTATATTGGATACGTTTAGTAGTCTAAATACATAAATTTACTTTGTTTTTTCAAGGATACAAAAAAAAGTTAATACGAAAATGAATTTCAACATAAAAATTATCTTAAATTTTTTTTTCAATTTTCTTTCTTCTAAAATATTTAAAGAATTTTTGTACCGTATTTGAATTTTTTGATTTATCATGAAAAATTTTATTAGTCAATTTATTATTAGCATATTCAAGTTGAATTGGTCTTTATTCAATTTACATTAGACTTTTTCAAAGATGGACTTTTGGTTTTAAAAAAAGAATGATTTTGGTTTTGGGAAAATTGTATATTGAATTGCAAAAGAAAAGAAAATTTGAATTATAAAAATTATGAAAAACAAACTCCGGGTTTGTCAGAAGCACATTTCCTCAAAATCGCCTCATGTAGAAATATGAGCTATTTTAAACCAAAGGGAATTCCCATATAATTTTTTTAAAAAAAAAATATGACATGGTAAATATACCTGTCCCCGTTCGTTTTTATTATTTTTTTTCCGTCCAAGATTACTATTCCGGGAAAATGAACCATTAAATATTATCATTTAAGTTTTCTCTAATTTTGCTTTTAAGTGAACATAATGTGATTATGAATTAATATACAATATTTCATTTAAATAGCACCTAAAAATATGCAAAAGACTCGTTAAGTATTTAAGTATTTTGACAAAATTAAGTATTTTGATTAATTATAAGAGTGAGGCAAATGATTTTAATTTATTAATTAATGCACTTAAAAAAATATAATTTTTTGATTTTCCAAGACAGAAAGGAAAGGGGAGATACGGATATAATTTCTTTAGAGACTCTAGTTAGTTTTTTTATATCCCTTTGGTACATAAAATTCAACCTTATATAATGAGCCGTTTGGGAAATACAGGGTGTCAAAAAATTTAATAACAGTTGTGTGAAGATAACGGTAGTTTTATAAAACAATGAATTAAATGTTATATAATTTGTAAATTTCACAAAAATTATAAAAATCTTACTATCATATAGATAGCTTTTACAGATCTCAAAGCTATATAAGGACAGACGGACAGACAGAGTGAAAATAATATATACATTTCTACCAAATTGGTTGGAAATGTGCTAAAAACCAATACATAAATTTATTGAAAGAAGTTAAAATATTGCAAAAATGTTCATAATAAAATAAATAAATTTAAAAAATTTTGATTACAGATATGACAAATGGAGGTGTACAAGGACCTCTAAAAGGATATAATTCTGTTGCAGATATAGAAAATATAACACCCAGTTATACAAATCCACAATGGGCTGAACCATATTTTGATGCAATGACACCTAAAAATGTAACAGCACTTGTAGGAAAATCGGCATATTTAAGCTGTAGAGTTAGAAATTTAGGAAATAAGACTGTAAGTTAACAATTATTATATTAAATATATTTTAAAAAAAATTACGAGGTTTGCGTCGCCGACCGACGATATATTTATATGATATTTCTAAATAATATTTAATAGGTATTCCTTAGTTATAGAGTATTATTATTTTTTATTATGTTGAAGAGTTATTGTTTTATTATTTAGCAAAATGAATTATGATTTAGCAAAATTAATGAAATGGTTACAATGACTATAAAGAATAAACATATATAGGTTTGTCAGGTCAACTTAACGTTTTTTCAGATCAACTTAACGTTTATTCAAACCAAAATAACGTTTTTAAAAATCAAAATAAATATTTTTCATTTCAAATTAACGTTTTTAAATTAAAAAAATAATATATAATAAAGTTGAATTTAAAATTTAAAAAACTAAATTTGAAGTTAAAAAAATGAATTTAAATGAATCAATACAATGGGTGTCCTGCTACAGCCATTGGTAATTTCATTGTCACATCCATGTAATAATTATTGCAATCGGCAGAGGTCACACTTGCCAAAGATTCTTTAATTATCAACTAAATTTAAACTAGTTTCTGAATCAGCCAACAAATTTCTTGCAGCCAATTTAGTTTTCGAGAAAACTTTTTCTATTAGATTAAGCATTGGTGAGTATGGGGAAAGGAACATTAGTTGGTGAGTGGTCTCTCTAACCTTATCTTGTATTACGCTAGTCTTGTGTATTTTTGCATTGTCAACAACTAACCAAGCATTAGTGATATTAGCTTCTGCCAATTTATTGAATAACTCATCTAAAAACACCAGAAAAATGTTCGCATTAACAGTTGAGTTTGATATTATTTTTTTATGTATTATGCCATGTAAATTGATGGCTGCAATGAGCGACACATTTCGTCCTCTTATAGTTGGAACTATGACATGAGCTGCAGTATTCTTCTTTATAAGGTGACAGTTGAATCCAGATTCATCAATAAATATAATTTTGTCACGGTGCTGTGGGGCGTTTATCGAAAAGTGCATAGCATAATTTTTACGTTGTTCTATGGTACTTTCAGAGTTAAAACGATCAATGTTAAAAGTAGCTAGTTTTAGCGTTATCTTTAAAGATTTCAAAGCATTAAAGATGGTTGTTGTGCTAAGGTTTACATTTTTGCTTTCAAATACTTTAATCTTAATATTTTTTATAGTAATGGCCGGATTACGTTCTATTATTTCTTCAATTATATTTAAAATTTCCGTAGTTAACTTCAATTGCCTTTTACCACCACGATTTCTGGTCAAAACCACACACCCATCATTTTTGTACCGTCTTAATATAGATGTAGCTGTATTTTTATTAATACCAGCTAGTTCTGCTGATTCAACTATTCTCTTACCTTCTTCATAAAATTTTATTAATAATTCTTTTTTTTCCAAGCTTATTTTATTATTGGTTGCTAAATTACGTTGTCTTCTCTGACGAACAACTAAATTCGGGTTATTTTCATCACCACTATTATCTGAATCCTCTCTTACTTCCATAAATCTGTGATAATGAGCCAACGGAATAGAATCATTAGAGGAACTGTCACTCAATTCATTATTAGATAATATGGTATTGTTCATTTTTTTGCTGATTGAATATAAAGGGTCCAATTAAATTAAAATTATAATTTTTAACTTTTTTAAACTTACGTTCGACAATTAACTTGATAATATTTATTGTTTAAATGATTTTTATTCTTTTAATTTGTAACATCAAAAAAATAATTAAGAATTGAGCCATGGAATAAAATAAAAGTAATCAGAATACTAAGATGATTTTTTATTTTAGCAAGTGTTCATAGATATATTCTTGAAAAAACCAATTTCAATTTAAAAACGTTAATTTGAAATGAAAAATATTTAAGTTGAAATAAAAAATCTTTAATTTGAAATGAAAAATTTCAAATTAAAGTGAAAACGAAGTAAAAAATCTCAAAGTGAAAGAAAATTTTCTTGTATATATGCATTTTTAATATTTTGTGCATATATTAAATATTTAGTTAAATATTTGATGAAAAATTTAGGTTTTTAAATTTATATTGTTTTATAAAATAATAAAATCTACGTAAAGCATTTTGATTAATTATAAGAGTTATATTTTGAATTATTTATTAATGCACTGAAAAGAAATATAATTTTAAAAAGTTTTTTCAATATTTCTTTTTAAAACCTACAGAGACCCTAAAAAAAAAAATTCTGATCAGATAACGGTATTTTTATACAACAATAAACTAAATTTTATATAATATTATAATTATTATACCAGACTTCACTCGTGACAAATTCAGACGATATTGCATGTTGCCGGTGAAAGTAAACTCGTACGGCCACATATAAAGGAGTATTGTAAATGGCAAATTAGGACAAATCTTTTTATGTCCCTATTGACTCCGTTGCCTCAAAAGGCCAAATTTCCCGTTTTCTACAAAAAAATTAATATTTATATTTCACATTCATACTCTGCTCTGGTAGGGCTACCTTTTGTCACCATAGTTGACAAATCCGCACCAAATTTTGGCTAGAATGACATGTGCAAATTTTTTGGCTAGAATGACATGTGCAAATTGGAAGTCGCTACTGTTCATTATTTCCTCTGACAGACAGACACATGTATTTTCTGTTTTATATATACATATATACATAGATTCTTCTTTTTCGAAAAAGAAAATATATCTCACTGGTTACAGCTTTACACAATTGGATTAAAAGTTATTTAGATGTTAAAATATTTTGAGTGTGTATAACTCGAAGAGGCAAAGAAATAGAGAAACGTTATTTATTGATAAATTTTAATTTATGGTTAAAAAATTGAAAAAGATGTATAACTTTGTATAACAGGCGGATAGACAAGACAGACAGACGGATAGACGGACAGAAAAAAACTTTAATTATATTAGTAGATCCAATAACAAAAATTATGTTTCAAATATTGTCGAATTGTATAAATTTGTACCAAATTGCATATTTTTATGAACTAAAAATACAAACTTTAACAAATATCTATATAGAATCGAAGCCTCCCCACCCATTCACCCACATTGAAAATAATAATTCTTAAAAAAAGTCACAATGAATAAAGTTTGTTTAATATATTCGAATAGTCTTCCTCCAACAATGTAACCACACAAAAATTGTATAAAAGATACAAATGTTCTTTTCTGTTGGGTCATATAAAAACTTTTCAGACTTAAAAAGATTTATTTGTACTGTACACCATCAGCTATACGCTATACCTATACTGTATAAAAACTGATGATAAAAATTAAGAAAGAAAAATAAATTTATATTATTGCACAAAAGATCAACTGCAAAAACTGAAACACAAATAAATAATGTTTATGGTTCGGTCAAACATACTCACCAGTGGTCAGCATAGCTTTCACTCAGTTTAAATAGATTTTGTGAAAAATCCAATAAAAATAAAAGAAAATTTATGAAAATTGATATTAATGAAAAAAGAAATAAAATTGAAGTTTACAGAAAGAAGAAAGAATGAAAGGTTAGAATAAAGAAAATATCGATAATGTTATTACATAAATATTTTCTAGTTGTTTTCTTTTATATTGTCAAATTTATAAATATGAATAATCTGTTACTGGTACATGGATACATAAAGAATTATTTGTATATAAAACCATTTAAGGATTTACTTAAATCCTTTTTAAGCATAAATATACAATATCAAATATTGCTGATATTGAGATAGAAATTATTTTTGTTGATATAAATAAATTTTCAAATGTTCAAATTTTGATTCAGTTTAAAAGAAATACAATGAATTTATTAAAACAGAATTTTATTATTTTATACTAGCAAAAATGGTGTATCAGTTATTAAAAATTAATTTTTCAACAATTTCATTATAATATTTAATAATTAATAGAGTTTTAATTAGTTAGAGAATTCGTTTTTCTTGTTTTAATCGTATTATAAAATGTAAAAAAAATGATTCCCACTATAAAGCTTAATTTAATGTCGTTGAACCCCCGTTTTATCATCATTCATCAACATTAAAAAAAAAATAAATAATTGACACTTTTTACACCTTGTAAAATGTGCAAGTAGATAATTAAGTAGGAAATATATTATACAGAGTTATTTATAATATATTGTTAAATGTACAGAGACTTAAGAAAATTACGGTATTATATTTTTGTTTGAAATTTTTGGAATTAAAATTTATATGTATAAACAAAAGTCCGGTCATTTTGGATCATATCCAAGTATAATTGTGGCGATATCGATTTATAATGTCGCTTTCTATTTTGGACATTATATAATAAATTCTTAATTCTCAATGACAGTTTTTTTGGATATCAAATTGTGGAATTAATAAAATATTGATTAAAAATCTACTGCAAAAAGTAATGCATACAAATTTCATTGCAAAATTGAAATTACTTTCAATGAACATCTTAATTTTTATATATTTTCAGTGATTTTATTATATACACATACATACTTATATAGTATATAGAAAAATTTAAAACTTAATGTGATTTATGACATGTATTTTAATGGGAAAACAAAAACGCAAATTATTATCATAAAATATTATTAATTTTAACATAAAAAAAAACTAACCAAAAACACCCAGTATAATTATTATAAGATGACAATGTTCTCTTTATTGCTAGGACATAAAACTTTTAATTACAGAGATAATTAACTATGGCATACAAGATAATTAAATATAAATACATATATACACACAGGAGCTATATATATACGCAGTTAATACATACATATATACATTTAAATACTTTCTTGGAAACTTTAGAGCTGATTCTACCAATCTTTTATAACAACAACATCCTTTAAAAAAGGGAGGAGATTAATTTAATATTCTTTAAAAGCAATATTTTCATTTCTTTATTTATAATATTATTTATTTTTTCCTTGTTAAACTTTAAGAGCATAACTAAAAAACTTGTTTAAATTAAGAGGTATACTTTTATGTTGTTTTTGATAGAATAACATGAATATATGTGTATAGGACGAATATCCTTTTTTCGAAACTTTTTATAGAATATGTAAATGTTACAAGATTTTTTTAACATATACGTATGTGTGTGTGAAGGTTTATAAAAAGAAAACTAAAAAGGATAAATTAGACCAAAGAAATTTTTTCTCTATTTTATAAGTTAAATAAATGATGGTAATAAGGATGTCAGAAATGTTTTTTTTTTATATAAACAAAAATAATGTGTAATTTGAAAACATATGATTTCATTTAATTATAATTTTAATCGTTTTTAATAAATAGTTAACAGTTTTTAATTAAAATATTTGCAAAATAGTTTTAAAGGATTTTTTGGGTTAGAAAAATATTTGTATATAAATTATCATACTTAGTGTTGAGATCTTTCCGCTTCTCATCAGTGTTAAGTACATATTTTATTTAAATTAGTCATTCTATGATTAAAATTAGTCTTTCTTTAAAAAGTTATTCTACATTTTCATGTAATGAGACATCACTCAATCAATACAATATATATAAAAGTATTGTTTGTTTTAAATTTTATTTAAAAAAAAATATAAATAAATAAAAGTTTTTTTAAAAATACTTTCCCTTAAAGAAATATTCAACTAAAAAGTAATTAACAAGCAAATAATACCACATCAATGTACTTTCCCGTTGAGTGTGAGCCACTGTCAGCAATAGTAAGGGTAAGTAGACCTCCTTATAAATGGCATTAATTCTGATAAGGTCTACTTTCCCTTACTATTGCTGACAGTAGCTCAAACTCAACGGGAAAGTACATTGATGTGGTATTATTTGTTTGTTAATTACTTTTTAGTTGAATATTTCTTTAAGGGAAAGTATTTTTAAAAAAACTTTTTTTTATTTATATTTTTTATTTTACACTTTTTAGTCGGTCAAATATTTATTCATTTAACCGACTAAAAATATTTAAATACTTTGACAACTTGGGAATGATTTGTTTGAGCTCCTCATGGCCCACGATTTGGAATTCCACATGTGGCCGATGTTTTGGGCCTTCCATGGCCCCCGGTGCCCCACATGTTTTTTTGTATAATTGGCTCCACATGACCCAGGGTACTGCTCGGACTACTCTTCAAGGCCTTTCATTTGATGCCCCATATGATTTTTTTATGATGGGCCCCCATATGACACAGGTTTTGGTCCCTAACATGAATTGCGAAGCCCAACGGACTGCGCAACGAGATGTATTCTTCAATACCTTTTATTTGATACCTCTCATGTCTTTTACATTATTGGACCCACAAGACACAGAGTACCTCTCGGAGTACTCAACAAGATGTCCACTTTAATACCTTTCATTTGATACCCCACATGATTTTTTGTATGATGAAGTTCCACATTACTCCGTTTTGTGCCCGAGATGGCTCAAGGCGCCCTCCGGATTACTCCCCATTTAGATGTACTGTTGAAGACCTTTCATTTGATACCCCACTTGATTTTTGTATAATGGGGCCCTACATTGCCCCCGTTTTAGCCCCTACATAACTCACGGCGCCCCACGAAATACTCCCCATTGAGATCTACACTTCAAAACCTTTCATTTGATACCCCACATGATTTTTTGTATTACAGGGCCCAACATTGCCCCGTTTTGGTCCCGACATGACCCACGGCGCCCCCGGACTACCGTCCAATGTGATGTACTCGTCAAGACCTATCATTTGATACCCCACATGTTTTTTTGTATTATTGACCCCACATTGCCCCCGTTTTGGGCCTGACATGACCCACGGCGCACCCCAGACTACCGCTCAATTAGATGTACTCGTTTTTTTGTATTGTTTTGACGAACATGAGATGTACTCGTCAAGACCTTTCATTTGACTTGACGAGTACATCTAATTGAGCGGTAGTCTGGGGTGCGCCGTGGGTCATGTCAGGCCCAAAACCGGGGCAATGTGGGGTCAATAATACAAAAAAACAAGACCTTTCATTTGATACCCCACATGATTTTTTGTATTATAAGGCCCAACATTGCCCCCGTTTTGGGCCTGACATGACCCACGGCGCACCCCAGACTACCGCTCAATTAGATGTACTCGTCAAGACCTTTAATTTGATACCCCACATGATTTTTTGTATTATGGAGCCCCACATTGCCCCGATTTGGGCCCAACATGAACCACGGCGCCCCCGGACTACAGTCCAATGAGATGTACTCGTCAAGACCTTTCATTTGATACCCCACATGGTTTTTTTTTTCATCAAAAAGGCCCCAAATTTATATGGTACCAAGCATTTGATGACACGTGCTCAACTTCCAAATTTGAAGTTGAGCACGTGTCATCAAATTATCGGTCAAGCCGTTTAAGAGTTATGGCCAGGTGAGGAGATATATATATAGATATATATATATATATATATACGGTATATATATATATATATATATATACTGGAAGTGTGTATTCATAAAAGGGAAAGTAAAATAGTGCAAATTTCTAGTTGTCACCCGTTAGATAATCAAATCTAATTTACTATTAAATTAAAAATTCGTACGATATTTGGCGCTATTATCATCTTTTATTTACCAAATATGTTTTTCAACCTAAAACTGTTATTGAATATACCTAGTAAACGTCAACAAAAACTGAAGTTTGACCATTCGTTGGAAAGGTAATAAATAGCACAATACCATCGTACTATCCAGTTCATTAAACATTAAGTTAACATTTCTGCCACTAGAGGCGTTGAAATCCAAAATATGTTGATTTTAATCTTTAAACTGTAATTTCGAATAGTAAATGTGCCCCAAAAATTATATCAACTTGCTCGAATGGTAGTCGAAGTAGAGTAAAATTAAAAATTATACTTACTATAGTAAGATGTTTTTCCACCCGGGCACTATGCTATGATGCAATGTAAAATGTTATGTAACATATACAATTATAACACTGAAAAATATTACTGTTTTATTTAATAACTTATTTCATTTAATAGTTTATTTTAAATTATATATTAAAGATACATTTAATATTATCAAAAACAAAAACATTTATATTATTCTTTACTTTAAATTTAATCCAAATTTACTTTAACTTTTACTTTATATTCTTACTTTAAATTTAATCCAAATTTACTTTAACTTTTTAAACAATATTCAAATTCTCAACAAAATTACTTATGTTACAAGATTACATCTGCTCACTTCTATGATATGACATCATAGATTAATTACAGAGATAATTAACTATGGCATACAAGCATACAATGCCAAAAAGAATATTCCGAAGTCCGAACTCATTTACGAAAACTAATAACTCTTATTATATAAAAATTATTCTAAAATAAATAAAATAATTTATTTTAATAAAATCAGAAAAATTCATTTAAGCAAATTGGCAAAATTAAATTAGGTTTTTACAGAACAAAAAACAAGATTTAAACACTTTTCTAAAAATACAAATGTATGTAATATATCCCTTATATTTTAATCTTTTTTCTATCTATTAAATGTTAACTTTCGCAATGTCATAAATTTATCTAGTAACTTCTAACTTCTTCAATAACAGTTTTAGTAACTTCTTTTCTTTTCTTTTGATGTTATTCCACAATTGGCGTAATTACTTCAATAGCTAATTTTTTAATTTCACCGGTCAGCAGTTCTCCTGAAGTGTAAGCTAATCGAGTTTCTTCTAATTTTTGATCATCTTCAAGGAAAAATTTAAGTAACTGGATATGCGACATCAACTTCTGTGTTGCCACCTAAGACACGATGTTCTTCAACAGTTGCCCTTCCACCAGAAAATTCATACTTATTGATTTTGTTTTTAATTTGTTTCGGTGTGTCCGTTAAAAATATTGCAGAGTTTTGATCGCTAGCAGACATTTTAGTCTTGTAATGCAGGAAAAAAGAAGAATGTATTAGAGCTGGTTTAATATATCCAAGTCGAGGAGCTCACTCTCTTGTCATTCGAAAATATGGTACTTGATCAGTTGCACATGGAATTAATACAGGAACTTTTACATTGTCAAAAATAAATGGAAAAGTCAAAAATGAGGTAATCGCTAATAAATTTATAGGGAAAAAAAATTTAGGAGGGGTAGTGGAAGTTCAGTAGGAAATTTCACCCTACTTTAAATGCCTGCAAAGCAATTATATATGCACCAATTTTAAATCATCTGAGCGAAGAACATATAATTTCGGAAATGAAAAATCAAAACGTAATAGGAGCATATATAAAATTATGAGGAAAAATAACGAAGGCAAACTGTACTGCACTGGAGCTATTATTCTAACGTTCAATTTATATGATCTTCCAGATAAGGTAGATCTTGCTTATTACTTCGTCAAAGTGAAACCTTATTATCTGAATCCAATGAGGTGTAAAAAGTGCCAATTGCTAGGACACACAATAAAGATTTGCAAAAAGACAGAAATATATGTTAATTGCGGATTACCACCCCACAATGAATCTGTATGCAGCCGGAAATGGTGCGTTAATTGCGCTATTGATTCACACACATCTAACTCTAACACATGTCCTAAATATATAGAAAGAAAAGAAATACTAATTATTAAAACGCAGAAAAAGTGTAACTTTGTTGAGGCAATCAAAGAATTTGAAAAAAGAAATAAAAATAAAATTAACACACCAATCAATCCAATTGAAAATCCATTCTCCGAAGTAATCAAAAATCAAAACCAAACAATAACAAATAAACAACCAGAAAGCTTAAATATTATATTTCAAAAAATAATATCGATATATCAAATATAAAAGAAAATATCACATATAAAGATAACTCTAATAATTTAGTATCAAACACTATAATAACTAAATCTCAAAATAACATTATTTTAGAAAATTCTAATAAATCAAATAATTGTCTTACTTTGGTAAGAGATTCAAATATTAATACGTCTTTCACTAATAAAAGACTTCCGAATTCAGAAATGATTGAAATAGAATCAATTAACAACAATTCATTTAAAAATCTTAAAACAAATAATAATTCTTATCAAAATAGTGAATTGTCTGTTCAAGGTAATTTATTAAATACATATGAACTTGATAACAATTTAACATATACTCAAAAATCAATTGTAGACCTAGACAAAAATCATATACTTCTAGATTCAGATTCATTTGATACATCAAGTGGTTTTTTGCCACACAATATATCATCGGTATCTTATCTAACACCCGAAATTAACTTTAATAGTTTTGATGATAAGCTCTAAAAATATATCCATTTTACAATGGAATATTCAGGGCTTCTACAACAACTTAACTTATTTAGAAATTTTAATTAAAAATTACTTTCCACATATTATTGCATTACAAGAAACTCATATTCAAAATTTAAAAGGTCCAAAAACCTTTAAAAATTATAATGTCATTATGACTAATAGAAACCTTTATATAAATAACAGAAGCGGAATTGGATTTTTAATAAATAAAAATATAAAATATTCATGTATTGAACTAAACTCCAATATTTTATGTTCTGCTATTTCCTTAAAAGCAAACCCTCCAGTCTCACTTATTAACATTTACCTGGAGCATAATAATCATTTTACTAAAGAAGATTTAAATAATTTAATAAGACAGATACCTCAACCTTTGATTGTTCTTGGCAATTTTAATGGTCGTCACCCTGCTTGGGGTGATAATATAATTAATAACTATGGTTCAATAATATTTGATTGGCTTAATGTTTAATGATTCGAACTTAGTATTATTAAATGATGGTAATGCTACTCATTTTTCCACATATTCTTCTCTTACTTGTATTGATTTGACTTTTGCTAGCCCATCGGTAGCTCTAGAATTCGATTGGACAGTATTGAATACTCCGTATGGTAGTGACCATTTTCCAATTTTATTAAAATCGTCAGTTTTAATTGCTAAATATAAGAAACAATCAAAATATCTAGAAAATCTGGCTAACTGGAATAAATTTCGAGTTACCATTAAAAATCAATCCAATATTAGGCCAATCTTTAATAATATTAATAAAGAATCCGCCACAATTTGCAAAATTATAAGAACTGCGGCTTGCTCTGCTATACCAATTTCGAAAACCAAAAACTGCAACAAGATACAGCCAATATGGATGACATCTACCATTCTAGGTTTAATTTCTAAAAAAAACAAGTCTTGGTCATATTTTAAAAAACACCCAATTACAAAAAATGTAATAGCATTTAAGATAAACACTGCGTTAGTTAAAAGAAATATTAAGATAGCAAAAAAAGAAAGTTGGAATAATTTTATTTCATCAATGGATCCTCTATTGGATACCAAAACTTTATGGGATAAATTAAAAATTTTTAATGGAAAGAAAAGATCGTTAATGATAACTAGTATAACTAACAGTAATGGGGTTACAATAACCGACTCAATAAAAATTGCAAATGAATTTGCAAAATTTTGGAATATTTATAGTTCAAATGAAAATTTCCCATTTGAATTTGTAGAGAACAAGAACCATTTTAATTATCAATACATTTCGGTTAAAAATTACATAAAAAAATATGATATATCTAATTGTATATCTTTTATAGAATTTCAAACTACTCTAAATTATTTTTCTGGATCTACCCCAGGAAAAGACAAAATTTTATATAATATGATAAAGAATTGCCCAAGCCCATTAGAATTTAAAAATAGAATTATTATGCATTATAATAATATTCTTCAGACTGGAGTTTATCCTCAGTCATGGAAATTTGCTATCTTAATTCCAATCCCCAAAAAAAACTGTATAAATTATGTTTTAGAAAATCATAGGATGATTTCATTATTATCATTCTTATCAAAATTATTTGAAAAATTTTTAAGTAAACGATTAAGTTGGATATTAGAAAAAGAATTAACTGCACAACAATTTGGCTTTAGACCACAAAGGGGTACACAGTCTCTTCTTCAACTTCTAGAACACAATCTTTCTGGTGCTTTATTTCCAAAAAAACATGCTTCAGTGCTTTCGCTGGACCTGGAAAAAGCATTTGATAGGGTGGGTCATCATGTTATATTAAAACAATTATTAGAATGGGCAGTTGATAAAAAATTTGTACTACTTGTTTCTTCTTTTCTTAACTATAGAAGATTTATAGTTAGCGTTAATGGTTTTTATTCCACTTTTTATAATCAAGAAAACGGAATCCCTCAGGGGTCCCCATTGTCCGTAAATCTCTCTAATACTTTCATTCATGCCCTATCAGTAATCTTAACTAAAATACACAATCTTTATCATTCACTGTATGTTGATAACACTATTTTGTTATCTATAAATAAAGGAAAAAATATTAATAAACCATTATTGAAAGGTATAAAAGAGATTGAAAATTGGGCATTTTTAAGTGGGGCAAAATTATCTGTTAAAAAGTCAGAATTACTACAAGTATGTGGAAGAACCAAACGTTGTCCAGAGCAATCTATATATGTGTGACTGGCACCTGAACTTATTAAATCTCATAACGTATTAAATATTTTAGGTTTGAAAATATCAAAAAATGTACATTGGAATTTATACATAAAATCATTAACTAATAAAATTGATAAATGCAATAATTTGTTGAAAGTGATTTTAAGGAAAAGTAATGGTGCTCACACTTCTACTGCTTTATACATTGCAAAAGCATTAGTCTGGGGAAAAGTTGACTATTGCATAAATATTTATGGTTATACCAACAAAAGCTTGGGAAATAAAATACAAGTAGCACTGAGTAGAGTATTTAGAACATCTCTAGGAGCTCTTAAAACTACCCCAATTGATGCACTATTGATTGAATCAGGAACTTGTTTATTTAGTGAAAGAAGAAATTTTATTGCAGCCAAAATAGTTCTAAAAAATTTATTATTTGAATCCTCTCCACTTACGTAATTCAGAAATTATTTCATTAAAGGATTTATGTCAAAACAAAAATAAAAATTCTTCTTTGGTCAAACCGATAGATTGTTTTCATGAACTTAATATTCCTTTACCGGAACTACGTATTCTAGTAAAGATATTCCTTTCTGGTAGTTTAATGAGTCTGTTTTGATCCACAACTTTCCTACTCCTAAAGAAAGTACACCAAGCTACGTATATACAACAGAACACAAAATATTTCTTAATGAACACAGCAGCAGTGCATTACATATATACTCGGATGGTTCAAAAAACGTTGATACTGCAGCTTTTGGGATTGTATCAGCAAATGGCAGTTTAATTTTAAATTACCTGGTTCCACAATTTTTTTCTATCTATTCAATTTAAATTTCAGCCATATTAAAAGCTATTAAATGGTGCAAAGAAAAAAATGAAGAATCATTCATTTACACAGATTCACTATCCGCGATTAAATCAATACTTAATTTATCTAATAAAAACTACTTAGCAACTGCAGTTCGAAATGAATTAATCGAAGGCAATACAATTTCTTTATGTTGGATACCGAGCCACAAAGGTATACCTGGAAATGAAGCAGCAGATATAATAGCGAAAAATGTAAACAATTTTCCAGTACCAAGCTATTTTCCAACAGATATTAATTCATACATTAATCTCTTAAATAAAAGATTTAGAACAAAGCAGGCAGAGATGAAATACTTCAACATCATTTTTTTAAAAACTCATTGGAATTCTATCAATCAACCAAAGCTGAATAAAAATTTAAATAGACATCACTGCGTAATATTGACCAGGCTTAGATTGGGGCATTGCCTTTTTAATAAGGACTATTTATTCAATAAAGAAAATCAGCCGATTTGTGTTCATTGTGGTCAATTCATATCAGTAAAACATCTTTTGGATTGCCAACATTTTAAATCTATTTGGAATAATTTGATCAACGGAGAAGCTATCGATCTAGAAACACTATTAAATCCCAATCAAGATGTAAATTCTAATTTATTTAAATTTTTAAATTTAATTAATCTTAAAAATATCTAATTTTTAGAACTTTAAATTAAATCCTTTTTTATTTACATCATACATATATTAGCTGTGTTTTTTTATTCTCTGTACTACTCGATATAAAAGGAATAAAAAAACGGGGTAGTGCAAGGGGAAAATATGATTTAGAATTGATTGAAAAAAATTTGCCCACTTTGTTGATATTTTTTAAAAATCAAAGTAGGAATAAAAAAACACAGCTGTTATTTGTTAATTTTGAATTATTGTATATTTCTCTTATCAATATATAATATTACTTTTTTTTTTATATATATATATAAATATATAAATTCATATTTTAATATTATAAATTCATTATTATTATTATAAATTCATTATATTTTATAAATTCACTATAAAAAAAAGTTTACTATAACATATATTATATTAATTGTTAAAGCGCCAATATGGTCATAGCAACTTTCGGCGCATTGAAAAGTTATTAAAGTATTAATACTTTAATAAATATTGAATTAATTAAATAAATAAAACCTATATATAAAGCTACTCCACAGTAGTAAGGCTGCGCGACAGTTTTTAAAAAGTTATACATTTTATGCTATAACACCGCGCCCCACTGGTGGGAAATTTAAAATCTTTTAAAAAATTATTATTGATAAAAAATGCATTTTGCATTTTTAATGTATTTTTAAAATGTTTATAATAATTGCGACATAAAATTAGAAAACCAAATAAGTACGACTTAAAATTATATAGCTAGTCACCGTCGAAATTTTTTACTAATCAATAAATACGCACAAAAATATTAATATATTATTGAGCAAATTGCATTTAAATTTAATTTATAGTATATAGTAATCCAATTACATAAAAAATATTAAAACAAAAATATTATTTATAATGTAATATTTGCATAATATTGATACTCACCATACAAAAATTCATTTACAATAAGTAAGAAAAAACTCTCCATACAAAAATTCATATGATATAAATTTTTGTATGGCGAGATCTTTATGACTATACGAAATAGGACACGAGAATTCCCGCAAATAGTGTTGCCCGATAAAAATGACAAATTTCCTATTTTCGAACCTAAAGGAAAATAAGTTTTCTCGAAACCCGCAAGCACTTGAAATCGCTACTCTGGTGTGAAAAGTTCGTCGTAATAAATCAAATTTATTTCATTCTCAAAATTTACTTATTTACCTAATTTGAAACAATTTAAATACATATGTATTGTTGATTTTATCATTCAATCTATTTTCAGTATGGATTTTTATACGCTCTCCATATTTTTTGGTTAATGTTCATTGTTACTTTATTCGATTAAATTTTATAAATAAAATACATTATATATATGCAACATATATACAATAATTTACATATATACAAATATTTTTAAAATTTATTCTTATGATTTGATTGGATTGTATAAAATTTTTGTGTTTTACCATAAGTTTACAAAATAAAATGAAAAATAATAATAACCAAAAAAATCCGATTCTTGAATATTTTACCAAAATATCGTCTCTGAACAAACCACACCAGAGAATACATGCATACATATGTATGTATATATAAAAATGTTTCAAACTGAAAGCATCATCATCATCCAAATAATTTATATACACAATAGAATAAAAAAATGCATATAGTGAACTAAGTATTTCGTAAATAGTGTTCCTAAAAATTTAATATTTTAAATATAAAAAAATAGATAAATAAATAAATTCCTTGCCGCAAATAAAAACTTTGTAGAATGAACTTATACGAAATCTTCTATACTTTGCTTACTACAAAACACCATCAGGTATAATAGTAGCGCAACAAATTTATATATAAATCAGCCAAGTGTAAAGCAAAAATTAAATCCAAATTATATAATAAATATTTTAACTCTATGGTGAATTTTTTTAAACCTTTCCTCTATTAGAAAATATTTTGTATAAAATATACTTTGTATTATAAATATGGGTAAGAATTCCTATCTTTTCTATTACACATATACAAACAAAAAATTAAATGTTTTAAATTGTTTTTACGAGAAAATTTTATACACATACATACATAGTAATTACAAAAATTCTTGAAAATTTTGTGTTGAAGATTATATGGAAAATAAAGATCAAAATATAAAATTATTACATTATTTTGACTACAACTGCTTTTAATTTTTTATAAAGTTCACAATGGTTATTAAAACTGGTGGAGTTCTTTTTTTTTTTTTAAGATTTAAAATAATTCAGTTTTGAATTTTCATTTTGATAGTGAAAAATATATATATATATTTACATATGTATGTAAATACAAGCCAAGTAAAAAATTCAAACATTTAGCTATTAAGCAAATGCAAAATAGTTTATTCTGCAATTATACTAAAATAGTTTACTTCTACAGGCATTGAAATTATTTAGAATAACACTTAATGATTTTTACTAATCTTTTAATATATTCGTATTATACCCAATTCGTATTTCGTGTTTGCAAAATTCATTAATTTTTTGGAACTAAAATCTGCAATAACAAAATATGGAAACTTTGTAAAATGTATGATAGGTCACAACACAATATAGGTCTTGCAGGATTTCTGAAACAGAATTATATAAAGTGCAAAATGGTACACTGCATCATTCGCCAGGAAGCTTCATGCAGAAATCAAACTTGGCAGCGTTATAGTTATAGTAATGAAAATAACTAGCAAAATAAAAGGCGGAAACCGTGCACTTTCTTATTCACCGAAAATTCAAAAGCTTTCCAGATCAACTGGATACCCAATATGGCGATATTTTGTTGAATAGCCAAGTTCGTTGGTTAAGTTGGTTAAATTTTTTCTCAGCTCAGGAAAAAAATTCATCTTTTGTAACAGAACAAAAAACTGATCCCATTTATAGAAATCTTATTGACGTAAAATTCTAAAATCTCGTGCTTTTTTAACTGATGTTAATCAATATTTAAACAAATCGTTACAAGGAAAAAATCAAAATATTAGCGATCTTTATAAGCACGTTACAGGATTTCGAAACAAATTACGTTTGTTAATCTCATTTAACAAATAAGAATTTATCGCTTTTCGAAATCTGTAAGAAACTATTCGATGAAATGAAACAACTTGATGAAAATTTAGATTTGCAGAATTTAGTTCCAACATTATATATTCTTACAAACAATTTCAATTAGCGATTTACAGATTTCGATTTATTGAAAGAAACGTTACTACTGTTTAACAATCCAACAAGTGTTGACGTCGAAGGCATATATACAAAATACCGCGTATATCGAGAGGAGAAATTGGAAGTGACTTTTTTAAACTTTTATCAAAAGAAAAATATCCAAATCTCAGAAATATGCATCTATCTCATTAATTTAAGAATTTTTATATTAAAATTTGAAAAACATTTTTAATTTATATAAAAAATTATCTAATAAAAGTGAACTATATACTAATTTCTGAAATTGAAATTTTTTTTTGCCCCTCATAAATTTCAGGAAAAAAACTGGCCCTTTACCATCTATAACTTGGACAGAATTATAATACTCTATAAAATATTCTTAATCAATGATTGAATTTAATACCAATTTTCTATTGATTAAATCTGAATTATATTTAAGTTAGAACAATTACTATGCTTATACTGTAGTTCTAAATTATAATAAGAAGTAAAAATTTTAAGAGTAGTGGATTAATATACATATATCATTTTAGGTATCATGGATTCGTCATAGAGATATTCATATATTAACTGTTGGCAGTTATACATATACTTCAGATCAACGATTTCAAGCAACTTACCATAAGGAGACCGAAGACTGGACTCTACAAATAAAATGGGCCCAAAAACGTGATGGAGGAATTTATGAGTGCCAAATTTCAACCCAACCAGTACGAAGTTATTTTGTACGATTAAATGTAGTTGGTAAGTTTTAAAGTTGCAAATGAAATATATTACAAAATTTTATTGCTATAATTTCCAAATACTACATCATTAATAGTAATATATCCAATTATAGATTTTATATTAATACAAATTCATTTAGAAATTGATATTATACATAAATGTTTTATTATAATTTTATATTATGCATGTATAGTATGTATGTATATGAATACTCATTACAAACTTTAAAATGTTTTTGATGATTTCTGACTTGCATACATAAAAATTAAAGCCAGACTTGAAATGAATTTTGTAATTTTATTTCCTTTTCTTCTTCCACAAATAATTTGAAATTATTACTGATAATTTGAATAAAACTTTCATCTTCAATTTTAACTATTTCATTTATAAAAAAAAAATGAAAAAATTATTTGTATTAAAGTTCAGTTGCACATGTTTCACTAAATATTTTTCACATTTCACAATAGAACAAAGTTTTGAATTTAGCCAAGGTATTTTATTCAATAAGATCCAAAAAACATAAAATATTTTCGGAAAAAGTTTTTTATGTGAACTATGCAATTATTTACACAAATAATAAAAAAAAATATGTAAAACTTTTTTGCAACAACGCAGAAATTTTAATGTAGATACCAAAATTTTACTTTATGTTAAACTTTTACATGTTTAATTTTTTTGAATTATTAACATTTTTTTTTTGCTGTTTTTCAAATTATAAAAGATATGCACTCAATTATGTATTTTTATATGGTAATAAGTTCAAATTATTTCATTAAAAAAAAAACAAATAGTTAATTTAAAAATTTAGTAATATAATTTGGTGCAAAACACCACAAAAAAACTCCCCAAAAATATTTCAAGTTTATAGGATTTTGATTAAAGTAGCAGATTAAAAGTATTCCAAAAGTAGAAATTATTATAATATAGAACAATAATAAAAGTTATTTTAGTATTAAAGTTTTATATTAAGTTTTATATTTATATTACAAAATATTATAATTTTTTTAAGTAACAACAACAACACTGATTTATAATTACAATTAAAAAGGTAGAATTTTATAAAAAGAAAGCATAAAAAACGTAATGAATTGGGCAGATAAACTTTTTTTGAAGTCATAATTATTTAAATCACGTTTTTATTTACAAAACATCTTATTAGGGGGATGGAAAAAATTGGGTCTGAAATATGGTATCGAAATGAAACGATTTTTTATTATTCCAAATTCTTTTTAGTTAAGTAACTTCATTTTAAAATTGAATAATATCAATATTAGATTTTTTTCCCAAAACATGTAAAAGCTTTTTAGAATGCTTCAATAGAAATTTATTTTTTCGTCATGGGATTGGTTACCAAATTACAAATTTTCTTTACATTTTTTTTAAATGGTTATTGGATTTGAAATATAATTAAAGTTATAATTTTTTAAAGAAATTTATGATATTTCAGAAAATTATTTCGATTATTTATAATTGTATTTAAGTAATATAAATTGACTTGAATGAAAAATTCTTTTATTGTAAAAGCAAAATAAATTCGAAATAATAATAACAAATTTATTTTGATTTTATTTTTCAGTACCAACTGCTACAATACTTGGTAGTCCCGATCTTCATGTGGATAAAGGTAGTACAATTAATTTAACTTGTACAGTTAAATATAGTCCGGAACCACCAGCATATATTTTTTGGTATCATCACGAGGAGGTAAATTTATATTTTCTTTATAATTATATTTGGTTTGATATTTTGGAAATGCAAGAACAAAATCATGAAAAATCCTTAAATTTATAAAATTACAGCAATAATATAAAGTTTATTAAAACTGAACAAACCAAAACTTTCTGCTTCGGCTTTTGAAAACAAAAAAAAGATATTGTAAAACATTTTTATAACATACATACATATTCTACCTTAGTGTACAAAAAAATATATTCGTTCTCAAAGTAATTTTTTTTATTATAATTATTAAAAAAATACCAAGTAGGGTATAATATATAACTACATAAAAATAATTATATTAGTATTACAGATTTCCTTGTAAACACTTTTCCGATATGGATTTTGTTGAAAATGAATGAACATTTTACAACTTAAATTTTATTCAGATTTCTACTTATTCTTCTATCATTTTTCATAGGTTAAATCAGGCTTTATGTATCATTGTTATATATTTATTATTAAAACATCTACTCACTATGGAAATCATTAAACATTTGACAGTTGCCAAGTGTCTTAATAAAAACCATTATCAATAAGAGATTTCGAATATAGCTAAACGTAGCTGCTAAGCTAGCATAATTCCTATTCAAATCGAAAATGTTCAAAAGATAATCATGACAAAAGAGCGAAGTGCTCTATATAATTGAACTGATACAAAATACTATCCTTGTGGTTCATCTCAACCACATAATTAAGAATCGCCATTCATACATATGTACATTATAAAATATTAAATATCTATTATTAAAAAAAAAACATTTCAAGAATGAAAATCATTAGAATTTTTTTTTAATATCAAATTCTCATATAAAGTTTTAATGATTTTTTTCCATAAATATATAGTTTTTTGGTTGAATATTTTATAAAACAGCCAAAAATATTAATTAATTCAATTTTAAAACCTATTCGAAAGTGTCTGGTTTTTAATTAAAATATATTATACAATTATACAATAAAATTTTATTTCATTGTTCACATAAAAAGCAGGTTGGGAAATATAGGAAACAAAATTATTTGTACAATAATAAAAAACTGAAGTAATTCATTTTTATAGGGTGAAATTTTAACTGAAAATAATTTCATATTATTATACACTTACGAGTATATTTAGTTTATTTGTTTTTATTTGCGTGATTTTTCACTCCTCCACATTTAATTTTTTATTTTATTTCACAATAGACCACTTAAAATTCCTGATGCTATATTTTTAGAAATTATATTTTGTAAAGTAAACGTTACGTCAGAAAAATCCAGTATATGTTGAAACTTGTATATATGTAAATATTATAGAAAAAATTAAAGATTTTAAAATCTTCTTGAATCAATAATTTCGTTGTTTATTAAAAAAATATATACTTAATGTCTAAAGAGTAAAATTTATTTATTGTAAACTTCAACTTTTTACTAACATCTCAAAATTTTTTTTTTAAATTCAGTACCTACCTAAAAAATGGACGAAACTTTTTACAAATATTCTGTTAAAGTCAAATATTATATTTAATTTAATATTATTCATATGAACCATGTTATATCAAATCACCCTAATTCATATCTAACAAAAATTAAACATAATATAATTACATTTTCCATCACTAAACAGGTCATTAATTATGATTCATCAAGAGGTGGTGTATCTGTAATTACAGAGAAAGGCGATGTAACAACATCATTTTTACTTATACAAAATGCAGATCTGCCTGATTCTGGCAAATACTCATGTTCACCATCAAATGCAGATGTTGCTAGTGTTAGAGTGCACGTACTAAATGGTATGTATATACATATTATTTTAACATTATATAAAATAATAATGAAAGAAAAAAATTGTTACAAAATTTTATATACAAAATTTATTTGAATATTATTAATTATTTATGTTTTAAATCAAATAAAACAAACAAACAAACATAAACAAAAATAACAAGTGAAAACAGATTATTTTAGTATCTATACATGGTAATAAAAGAATGTGTCTTTTTTTTTGAAAATATGCAAACATAAACTAAAAATATATACATTTATTTGCATAAACATGCGTTATGTTAATATGTGTTTATTTTCTATTTATAAAATATAATGCATATCCTTAACCTAAATGAAATTGCATAAAATCGTATGTGAATATTACATTTTAGTATAATTCAATTTAATTCTGAATATAAAAATATCTACTATGTACATTATGTACAAAAAAACTTTTTAAAAGTCAAGTTTTATGTTATTACAAATCACTATGCGTATATTTTATATAGTAAATTTATGTAAAAAATTAATTTCTGAACAACACTATATACATTATAATAGTTATGTAATTATAAATGCAGAAAATAAGATATCCAATTTTTATAATATGTACTTATGTAAAGCATTTTAATTCATGGTAAAGCCCATATTAGAGTCAAATCTGATTGTTTTTTAAAGCAAAATTTCGCATAGTTGACTTTTAAAATTTCTGAGGCTTTTAGAGAGATAGAGAAAATAGGAAATAAAAAATTTAACATGAAAATTGGGCTGTTTTGAAATTGTTTTTACAAAATTGTTGATGAATATAGTGGTGGTATATACATATCAATTGGTTACTTTAATATCGTTTTGAAGATAAATTTTAAAATGAAATTTATGACTCCACATTATCTTTTCTAATTTAATTTATTCGAAGTATGTATAGCTTATTTATATAGCAATAACAAAAAAAAATCACTTGAGATTTATTCAAAAATTCACTTTAGCTCATTTATTCAAAAAAAATTATTGTTTTATTTCTAAACATTTGTATACTTAACATTTAACATTTGTATTTGTATATAATTAGAGTAGTATTTCTACATGCTTCTACTTATTTTCAGAAACATAAATTTAACCTTTAATTAGTTGCATTGATTAAGTACATTTGTATGTCCTATATTACTCAGTGTTAAAAATAATTGTTTTAGCCATTTTTTCTAAACATTTTATAACCTCGAAATTAGTCCACCTAGAAAAACCTTAAATCTTTTAGAATTTCTAACCAAAGTCAAATTACTAACAATTTTATAATTATTTATTTTGTTAAAAATTCTGAAAAAGTCAAAATTCTTTTGAAAATTTAAAAGCACTCTACAACAATTAAAATGTTAATACTAGTTGTTTTTATAAATTTAACAAGTATGCGATCAATCATATTGGTAATATTAAAAATATTTTTTTCATAAATATAATTTCGTGCAAGATATTTGTAATAAATATTTGTAATAAATTTTTTAAAAATGTCGCTTGAATATACGAGAAGCCAAAAAGGTTTTGTTCTTTTAAAAAATAATGGTTATCGTGATACAGCTAAAAAAATAGAAGACCTGGTTAATGATTACGAAAACCGTGACTTAATTGATTTTTTACGGGGTATTGCACAAACTTTAATCTCCAAATTTAATTCGTGTATTATAGTTTTATTCAATTATTTAATATTGTGCGTTATTTAAAATGCGAAAATTAAATTTATCGTTTGTTAATTAGAAAATTATTATACTTCTGATAATTTGTATAAGTTTTTGTCTATTTAATATATTATCAAAGTTATGGAACTTTCGCTCTTTTTTATCTTTCGCTCTTTTTATTATCGCCTTTTTTTCTTTCGCTTTTATTTTTTCGCTCTTATTAATTCGTTCTTTTTGGGTGATACCGTTTATAATATAATTAAAAAAAAAAGATATTTTAAAATTTAAATTACACAAAAATATTATCGTGGAATAAAATTAATTTAAATTATGTTATAGATAAATTCTTTAAGAAAAATGATAAAATTTGTATTTAGGTCAAAGTTCTACCTGATATAATTTGCGGCAGAATTTTTATTTGAGAAAGCTAATTTCCAAAAGTATAGAAACATTCAATTTACATACAATTATAAATGCACGTATAATAATTAATCCATTTGAGAGACGGTTCTTAAAAAATTTGAATATTTTAAAAATGTGTAAAATCAGAAAATTTTATTTCCAAACTATTTATGTAAAAGTGAATTGATTAAAAATGTAATTAAGATTTATATTTTCTCAATTAATAAATGAAGGTAAAGTTTTTCTTTGTTTTTGGAAGTTGCATTTCATTAGTCAATTTGAATTTGAACCTTTTTCAGAATTTTTAACAAAATAAATAATTATAAAATTGTTAGTAATTTGACTTTGGTTAGAAATTCTAAAAGATTTATCGCGCGATTTTTTTCATTTCATAAGTCGGATTTCGTTAATTATATCTTTCGCTCATTTTGCATTTCGCTCATTTTGTATTCGCTCTTATTTTTTCGCTGTTTTGGATTCGCTGTTTTTGTTTTCGCTCTTATTGGGTGGAACCATTATAAACAAATAATTATAACAAAAAAAATTCAAAATTAAAAATAAAATTCTGTTAAAAAATATGATTTTTTAAAAAGTAAATAAGAAATTTTATAAAAAATGTCCATCCAAATAAGTCATTCATACCAATATTTTATACAAGTCAGTTAAACGTGAATACACAATTGATAATTAAATTACAATCAAAATATTATTGATGAAAATAAAAAATAATGTAAAAAAGCTAAAGAAATGAAATAATGCATAGAATTATATTTACTATTTTTAAAGTCAATAATTCAGAATGAATATATTTATTTAGAAGTCGTCAGTCCAATTTATATAATAGCCCATTTAACGAAATTTATATTTGAAAAAATAAGCAAAATAATCGAAAGGATATTGGAAATTTTTACCCAATATTAATGCTGATAGTCGTTGTAAATTGGGTCAATTGAAAGAAAATCTCGGACACAAAACATGAAACAGTTTTTAAAGTTTGACAGGAATTAAAAAAAAAATTAAATAGCTTGTGTGAGCAAAATTAAATGATATTGATTGTGTATATCTTGTGTAAGTTTTTTAGAAAACCCTTTTCATATCATGTAGATTTTAGACACAATAAAATTTCAATAAATTCAATACACAATTTTTATTTA
This sequence comes from Empis stercorea, assembly GCA_949752835.1. Classification (NCBI taxonomy): domain Eukaryota; kingdom Metazoa; phylum Arthropoda; class Insecta; order Diptera; family Empididae; genus Empis; species Empis stercorea. The sequence continues at coordinate 22,766,180 of OX457085.1, forward strand.
GAAATTCTTTTAATTTGGACTCGGGTTATAATAGCCAACATCTAATCGTATAGATAGAATTAAATCTTTTATTTAAACAAAGCTAAAGCTCACGAAATGACCCTACATAACACTCGTTAAAGTACTGCTTAGCTTAGGGCTTAGTAGCGGAGAAGGGTTTTTAAATAGAAATTCAGTTCAAGAGTAGATAGATATGAGTTATTAATAGCCTTATTAAAATGTTACAAATTGTACTCGGGCGGGAACGATTAAAAATTTGTAAAAGCATAAAAACCCCATTTTTCTTTCGACATATTTATGTTACTCTGTTTTGCTGGTTTTGCTTCACTTGAATAATGAAAAATATTGTTGAGAAAAACATAATGTATTATATTATATGTATAAAAGTAACCCTCAATAATTACGAAATCATTTTAATGATAATGAGATACTTTAATCAAAATTATTTCTTAATTAATTTAATAAAAAAATAAAACGGAAATATCCTGTTTTCTTTTTCTTTTTTCCTTTTCCTATAATACTTTTGTGACACAATTAATTCTATTTATGCTTCGATACAATTTATTTTTTCCATTTTACTTAATTTTTTTTAAATACAAATTGAAATTACGAATGATAAAATATAAAACGTGCTTTATTACCCAATCCATAATGTCTCTCTATACAATAATAACGTAACGTATATACGTATATTATATACATAAATATAAATTGTTACGGACAAGGTACACAATAGTAGATAATAGGAATAGCTAATATAATTGAACGAGCAATTGGTGGCTCATCTACACAGGAGAAATGAAAACTTTTCCCTTTTCTGAAATTTTTTTTTCTTGTACATATTTTTTTTTGTATGTGTATGTCAAGAAAACCTGATGAAATCTTCTATCATTTAAAAAAAAGGTTTAATATATATATATATACATATTTATGTAATAGCAAAAGGGCCTTCTATTCTACACTTAATATATTAAAGGTAAATAAATAAATCTATCCTGTTTAGACACCATAAAAATATATATTATACATACTACAAAATAATAATCAGAATCGGCGGCGATATAAAATGTAATTATTGTTAAGTATTTGAGCCATAAAAGTACTAAATTACAATAAGCAAATTTTAAGGTTAATACAAAAATTATACATAGGATTGATATTGTATGATATTTAAGAAAAAATATAGGTTTTGGGTTTGATTATTTTGATATGAAATAATCGTCCTTAAAGGATAGGATATTGAATTATAAAATATAGAAAGCTATCGTTAAATTACATCCTAGCTCAGGTAAAAGAGTAAAATTAAAATATTGATTTTTCCCTGATTCGGTTCAGTGAAATGAATTAAATTAATTGAAATTTTTTTTATTACTATTACTTGCATAAATATGGTGGAAATTTGTTGCATAAATAATATTGATGAGGCTCTTTTGGGTGGCAAAATTCGTGCCTTAATAATATTAAATTTTATACAAATATACATAATAAAGAAAATTTATTTATATTATAAAACAATAAAATAAGTAACAACATAATTTTTTCTTTTCGTCTTTAATGAATTGAAAGAAATATTTTGTAACTTTTCTAATAAACTTAAAAGTTTTCCAAAAAAAGCGAAACTTTTTAATTTGGTCCATCATAATACATTTCATTTTCTTTCTCAAATTTTTTAAAGACGAACTTTTCTGATAGATATACATATATAATATTTTTTTATTATTATTATTTTTTGGTTTATTAATTTGCTTATTTTTCACCCACACCTTTTGGGTAATTTTTTTTGAGCATATTTTTTATAGAAATCATATTTATATGCCATATTTTTGTTACCAAAAATTTATGACAAAACACAGCTTTCAGCAAAGTATAAAAAAAAACAAATGCTTAATTGAGAATTGAATTTTACTATAAATTTAGAAATATCCCATTTTATTTGTAATAATAAAAAAAAAAATTTATAACCTAAATTTCAAAATGTTGAAATTACCCAAAATTTATCACTTAATTTTTGGGTATTTTAATATGCAATACAGGAAAAATATTTTGGAATATATGTACATATATATATAAATATATTTTGTAATTTAACTTTTAGTGTTCTATGATAATGTACCCATATTGTTTTTAGATTTCTATATTTTAATATTTATATTGTATTACATGAATTCAATTTTATTAAGCTATAAAATACAAGCAATTAAAATCCAATAATTAACTATGTTTTGCTTTAGGATCTATTACTGTGTGAACATAAAATAGTAGTAATAATATCTTGTATATACTTAATACATATATTAATTACCATTTTTTGTTAAATTCATATCTTTGATTATTTCATAATAAAAGTTATTTGCAATTTTGTATACTTATATAGAAGTAATCATTATGTGCAATTAAATAATATTGTTTACTCATAATTATGTACAAAACTTGAAAATTTTTATGACAAATTCTTAATGTTTAATTTTAATCGTAAAATTGTAAATTAAAAATAAAATTTAAATTTAAATAAAGTTTTTTATAAGATTTACTATAAAATTAGTCCTTAGTAAATTAATCCTTGGTAAAATTTTACCAAGATAAAAACAAAGGACTACAGAATTATGTTAGCTTAACTGGTTATCATTAAACATAAAGTGTTATTTAAATTTTATTACTAACTTTAGAATGTGAAATTTCCACTATAAATTGTAGAAATAATTCTTATTTTTTATCGCGATTTCATGAATTAATTAATTAATTCTGATAAAATATACGAATTTGTTGATTGTATTAGAAAAACTCCTAGATAATTAAATAAATGTATAATTGAAGTAATCCATCTAAAATGCACATAGATGACATTCGAGTCAAGTATGTCGTATATTTATAAATAAATCACAAGCAGAAAATTAGAAAAATGTTTACATTAATTTATCAATAACATTATTTTAAGAATTCGTTGTAATCAATTGTTTTCCGCAAATTACAACAGTTTGATAAATTATATTCCTAACTAAACAAACATTTAATTTTAAATTAGATATAAACAATAATTATATATATATATGTATATGTTTAATTTTTCCCATTATTTAATTTGCCTTTTCGATTAAAATCAAATTTAAGTACGTAAGTAGTTCAATTTTCTTATTCATTATACAATATATTTATATATTCAGTTTTAAATGTATGTATTTCTATATTTATATTCAATTTTATTGATTATCTTCAATTTGTTTGTTATAGCTATATGCTAGGTTAGGTAACCTAACCTAGCTATATGCTAAAATTATTATATCATAGATATAAATATGTATATAAATTTTTGGATAACAAAATGAATTATGGACATAAATTTAATTGTAACATAAATCACTTTTGAGACAATCATTAGTACTTACATATATAATTAAACAACTTAATATAAATTGTTATATCATATTAAATAATATATAACAATTTTAAAATATTTTCAATAGATATATAATTCTACATATTTATGATATTTATCAAATTAAATAAGTCGATTAGAAAATACATTTCATCAATATTGTTTATCTTCTGGGTTTTGTATAAAAAATTATTAATGTTAATGTGAATCGAAATAGAATTATGCCATCTGCATATTAAATATAATAATAATATATAAAACTATTTATATATATTTTTATGTAACTATATAATTTCTAAAATATATAAATAGAGAATTTAATTCGATGAAATTAATTATAAAATCGATATTACTTCAATAAATCAAATAATGAAATCTTACTGTAAAGACTTGCTACGGTGAACCCAAATTTCGTGTGGAAGTATAGTTGATAAATAACTAAATTTTTTATATAATATACTTATATTTAATAAATAGAAATTGTCAGAAAAACTAATTCAATTAGAAAATTGAAAAAATATAGGAGTAATATATATTATATTATATAGTAACAAACAAATATATATACAAAAATTCGAAAATAATTTAATAAATATAGTTGGAAAGAAACATACAAGGATAATAATTTTAATGTTCGACCATTAATAACGTTCAAATTTACAATTTCAACATTCAATACCATAACTTATTAGTAATTGTAAGAATTTTACTTTTAATGTTGTTGAACAGAAAATTTTACCAGAAATTATACATTAGAATTTTAATCAAAGAACGTTAACTTTTATAAAAGATTTATTAAACTGAATAAGGTAATTATTATCAAATTTATATTGCTATTGGCCATACTATTTGAATTATTCCATATACATACTACTAAACACCATAAATATTATTTGGTACAAAAAATATTTAATTTTGGATCAATTAATTTAAAAGTGATGCAAAAAAAAATTTCAATTAAATATCCATTATTATGGGAAAAAAATTAATACTGAATTATGATGGACCCCTAAATTAAATTAGTACCAATAAAGAAATTAGTTCAAATATTCAACATTATTTTATGTAATTAATTTCGTTTTTTTTTTTTGCTGTAGCTATTAGTCATTTGGCGAATATAAAAATTCCTATACATATATATAATTAGGTTTTTTTTCGATATTTTTAGTTATAAGGATAATATTAAATTTTCCTCTTTAATAGAATTTAGTAATACTATAAACCAATTAACAAAAATTAATTTTATTTTGTCGAAATGTGCACAAAACTAATTATACTAAAATGGTTTCCATTGATATTGATTAAAAAATATATATAATTTATGCCAATTAATTTTTCGTAATTATGAAATAATAATTAATTTTGTATATAATGTATACATATATACATACATATAATATATAAATATAGTAAATTATATGATACCACAATAGTGCGCGACAGACCAACATTTTAGGTATCAATCCTCCCTCTATAATCTATATCTACAGTAAATATTTCAACTAATTTTATTTTATTTTCATTTGTTTATACCATTTTTTTTTATATATGTACATTAAAATTGAATCAAATAAAATAAGAACATGACAAAACTATTAAAATTAGTTCGGGCCGTAATTTCAGGTGAACATCCCGAAGCAATGCAAACTGGATCATCTGGTTGCCAATATAATTGGTTATATATTTGTCTTTTACTTATTGGTTTGGCATTTTATAACAATTTCCATTTAAAACATTTAAATTTTGCGACACCTCAAACTGATGACTTCAAAAATAGATGATAAAATAAAAACACTGGTGGATGAGAAAAATATAAAAATATTTATATAAGTATGTATATTTTTTTTTCAAATTTAAATTTTGTAAATGTAATCAAATAAATAAAATTTTAATTTATTATATCCTTAATTAAAATGAAATAATAATGTATCTTTTTTTACATGTTTAATAAATTGTAATTTGTAATTAAAAAAATTTTTTATGGTTTTCTCAATAAATTTAATTTTTTCCCTATATTTAATATTAGAATTTATAACTTGTATTGAAAAATTATACAAAAATTTAAATGCAATAAATAATATTATTTATATATTTTAAAAAATTAATATAAAACGTAAATTAAAAATTTAAATAAAATAATAAAAAAAACGATGAATATATTAAGGCACAATGTTTATAGATAGAAATAATATATTCAGTTAATTGTAATTATATATTAAAATAAATAAAATATTTACATAAAAATTAAATTAAAATGTTTGTACAGTGCATAATAAAATATAAAAATCATTTTAATTTTTAATTTAACTAAAAAAAAAATATTGATAATTTTAAGAAATTAATTGGTGGAAATAAATTTATTATATTATATAAAACATTATATAATAATAATTAATTAAATTTGTATTGACTTTTTTAATTAATATAATATGTCCTTCTAAACAGAATCATATTTTAATATAGAAAAGTTTGAGGAAGTACTCCTCCTAAGTATAACCCAATCAGATGAAACTATAAATTAAATTTTCTGTTTGGTTTTGGTTTTAAGCATGAGCAAAACTAAAAACTATGTTTATGTGAATTAGTCGGTTAAAAAAATTTCAAATAAATTTCACTCCATTTCCTTTTAAACTTAATATCATTAACAAGGCTTCAACTTAATTAAAACTTATATACGTGCATGTTTTTAATTGGGAAGGTGTTAATGTTAATGTTAACGAAATATAATTCGAAATATAAAAAAGTAAAATTTTTTCCTTCTCTAGCATTAATTTTGGTTTCAAATTCAAATATAAAAATTATTATTCTTAAATGCAAGATGATCATTAAATGTTGGATATGTGAAAAGTTTATTCCATAAATGGATAATAAATTTTGAAAAAATTATTTAAACTTCACTGCAATTTGTAATTAAACATTTTTATTGGGTTCAATAAAATCTATATTATTTAATATTATACTATATATTTTTAGCATTAAAATCTGAATATAAGTTAGGTTACCAGAAATTACATTAGAATTTTAATCAAAGAACGTTTTAACTATCAAAGAACTTTAACTAATCTCAATTATTAACTTTAAAATATTTAAACATAAAAAAATTTATAAATATAATTACATAAGATTCCAAGATTTTAGGAAATTTAATATTATAAAGTAAGTCTAAAAGGAGAAACCATATATTTATTCATTAAGAAATATAGCCCTTCGCTTATGTTTTAATGCAATCTAGCTAGAAATTTGTAGATATCTACTTAAAAAAGATATACTTCAAACTTAAAACACATTGAGAGACGGATAAATGTGAGCAGACAAAAAAATATTTAATTCTCAAAGGATATTGAAGAAATAGATTCATAACTAGGTAAGTTTCCACTAATTCAAATTGGAACTTTCATATACTATATTAGTAGCGTATTTTTAGTCCTACTCGAACGTCCTGTATTAGGGAGAGGTCTAAAAATTGACTTGAAAACTTTGCTTATTTATCTTCGCTTACTTTGTTGACATTCTGATAGTTTAAATTTGAATTAAAATTTTCCACATTCATCTAAGTAGGGTAGTTTCCCCAGTAGTCGGCCACTTAACTTCTTTTTTTCAAAAGAATTGCTATAGAAAATTAATTTCACAATATATCAACATGTATGGTAATGAATGTGAAAGATATATATTCGAAATCATCTTCAACAGTTTCACAATAATCCGTAGTTTCTTATCAGTTGCCAGTAGTGGGCCGCAGGTGGCCGACTATAAGTTTTTAACATAATATGGTATCCTAAGTCCGGCCACCAGTTTAATGTAATAATATTATATAATTCTACTTGGAAAGTTTTATATAATTATATAATAATTTATTTCCTTTTTAGTATATAAAACATTACAAATCACTTACCTTTCAAATAAGAACAAAAACAGTTATTTTTCGCCAACACTTAAACTATTTTTTCTAACAAAAACTACGAGTGACTACTTCATCGGAAGAGTAATAAAAATAATAAAAAATACACAAAATATCAATCATATTTTGACATATAAGTAATAAGCTTAAGCTTACTTTGTAAGCGAAGATACTAATTGATGTTCGTATAGTTAGAAAATTTTTAGTGGATTAGTGAGATATTGTGTTTTGTGTAAGAGCATAGAGGAATATCATTTTATATTTCTCTCCATAGAAATGGAATTGTAGAATGGAAAATACACTATTTACAACTATTTTTCTGAAAAGTGGCCGACTACTGGGGGGCCAGATACTAGGCAGCTCTACCCTATATAAAGTGGCGTTTTATTTCGGGAGACGCTGGCGTATGAGGGTATCGACGTATATGCTCCATACGCCGTATGTCCTGTATTAAGGAGAGGTCTAAGCTACAACATAAACCATAGAAACTCTACTCTTATAGTGCAGGCAGAGTAGGAATTAAAAAACGAAGTTTTTATCTTCTTTGATAGAAAATAATTATATTTACTAAGGTAATAGAACATACTGTTTTTTCTAATTATATAAGTATTTCAAAATAAATAATTGTAATTTTAAATAAATACTTAATATGATCACACACATAAAAAATTTTCATTTCAGTCATATGAGGTTTTTGGTATAATTTGAATCCTTAAAAATATCCTTACTAACCATATTTAATATCTTTTCTTTTTATAAAAGTTATCCAACTAATGATCAAGAAACAAACACGTTTCTATGCCTATAGATAGACTATATATAAAATCAACACAAAACGGAAATTACTGGAAAATTAAACTTTTAAATATAATAAATTCATTAAAAATAGAAAATAGAAAAACTTTCTTAATTTCCCGAAAAATGACAAGAATATTTAAAAAATTATAATTATAAATAATAGAAGAATATCCCTCTGAAATTGTCTTTTCTGGTTAATAACAAAAGAAGGAATAATCATCCTTTTTTTTAATATTTCTGATCAATGAAAATTTAATTTGTCTTATACCAATGAATGAGTCTAATTTTATTCTAAGTCTAATTATACAAAAAGTTTCATTTCAGAAGATATTAATGAAACCACTGAAACTTCTAATTTATATTTTTTTTATATGTGTGCACTTTTCCATTATGTTCATTATGTCATTATATAATATATTTATATACTCAATAATATACTTGTACTGAAGTGTAGCGTTATATACATATAACAAAAGATAAGGAAGAAAAATCTTTTCAAACTCAATTAATTATCTCTAAATTTGAAAGCCTTTCAAAACTAAAAAAATAATTTAGCTTTCTGCGTTACCTAAAGTTCTTACAATTTCGTTTGAAATTAGTTTTTTTAACAGTTTAAATTAGTGATTATCATATTAATTTTATTAATTGTTTATCTTAAATTATTTCATTAAATTTTGAATAAGATTATGAAATAAATAATAAATCATTTTGATATGGTCAGTAAGAACCATAACATTTTTAAGAACAATTAGTGAACAATTAAAAACATTTTTATTAAAACACATTTCAATAGTGCTCTAAAAAATATAATTGTCTGATCTCTGGTATGATTGAATAAGATTTTGAATTAAGACAATAAGATTTTGAATTACAAGTAATACACATCACTGAAATGCAAATAATTTGATCTATTCATCAATAACTATTTTTTAAATAAGAGGAATATTAATACAAATAGTATGTAATATAATAGTAGGGATTGCTGTAGTTTTCGACGTTGGCATATCTAAAGAGAGCGTTGGCCGCACCCGCACCTGTTAATTTGCTGGTAATTAAAATCCGTAAAAGTATGCCTTTTTGCTCATCCCTCGTTAACTCGTATGATTGGTGAGCCAACTCCAGAAAATTGTTTAGTTCGTTTTCAATGTCCAACCCTACGCCTGAAAATGTTGGAACGTGTACCAAAAATGTCTTAATAATTTTTTCAACCGGTAAGAGCGTTGGTTCCAAATGGTAAGAGTTGTCATTAGTGAAATTTTCCGCGTTGTACTCATGTTGTACGGGTAACTGACGTGGTGGTGGAGGCGGAATAGGGGTCGAATTTAACCCTGATGGTCCTGGCCTATTCATCGTTCTGTTACTAAAGAAATGGGGGTCATTTATTGGATTCATTTTGTTGGATTTTTTAATATTTAAACTTCTTCTTTCCGTTTTAGTAATAATTACTTTATTTTTCCTTGCTTTTTTAGGTCTTCTTATTGGACCAATTCTATTATATTTTACCCCGGATCTTAATGTTCTAAAGCTTTTTCTGTTTTCCGACACTCTATCTTCCTGCACTTGGTGTAAAAAATCAGAAAAATTGTTTTTATTTAAAACTTCTAAATTTGGTTCTTCTTCTATATTTTCGATGTTTGTTTTAGTTTTTTCGTCCGAATCTTCAAATTCTGGACTTGAATTTAGAAATGAAAAAGTAGAAATTCGTTTCGAAAATTTTAAAATAGATTGCGCTAAAGTTGGGGTTTTTGATTTTTGCGACATTAGTTTCCTTATTAAAAAAAATTACAACAACAACAATGTATATATGCCCTTTTTTATATATATTATGATTTAGGGGTCATAATTTTATTAAATTTCAGTAAAAAGTGAAAAAAAATTTTGTATACTTATTTTTTAGGGGTCGAATTTTTTATTCTGAAAAAAATTTTAAGCTCGAAAAATTGTGTTTGTATTTTTCCTAAAAATTATTTTTAATTTAAATTTTATCTTATTTAACGAAAATCATTCCAATTTAATAAAATTATTTAAAACAAAATATTAATTTTTATTTATTTTATTTTTATTCCTGAATATATGCAATAAAAAAAAAATTTTCGACATAAAAAAAAATATAAATTCCCTAACTCCTAAAATTATGCAATAAAATTTTTATTTAATACCAAAAAAATTTTTTAATAAATTTTCATAATATGAATGCTTTTACAAAAAAAACGCGCTTTGTTCTAATGAAACTTACGTACGTCATTTAAAATATTTATATTAATACCTATCAATTAAGTTGACAACAATATTTTATATAAAAATGATCAAACGTATTTTGAAAATATATATATATATCCCTTTATATATATGTATATATAATTTTCGTCATTACGAACAAACAAAAAAAAAATTAATGAAATTTTAATATAAAATGTAAATTTAGTATAATTATATTTTAGGGGTCGAAGAGAAAAAAAAAAAGAAATCCAATTCAATATAGTTATGAAATTTTATTAATACATATTTTTTTTTTAAATTTTATTATAAAAACCAATCCAAATTAAGACGATGAATATATATAATTTTTTTTTTAAATTTTATTATTATAGGTACTTCTATAATATAATATAAGTTCACTTTTTTTTTAAAATACCCAAAAATGTTTTATTTATCTCCTAAAGGTATGCAATGATTATAAAATATTTTTGTTAAGTAAGTTTGATTAAAAAAAATATTTTGGTTGACTTTGTTTTGCAATGATAAATTGAAATTGCGGTTAATTACCTAAAAAAAATTTTATTATAAATTTTAAAAACAAAAAATTACGAAATTATTTCTTTTTAACAAAGAAAATTCGCTAAATTTTAATTATAAGTATGTATGTATATATATTATTTTGTCATAAGAGGACAAAAAAAAATTTTAAAGTTATATAGGGTGAAAAGAAAAATATTGGGTAACAAAGAAAATTTGTATCCCAATTTTTTATTATTACATAGAAAAAACTTTATACCAGGTTACTTGATTTTATAAAGCCCTGAGTTAACTTAATACAAACTGTACATTTGTATTGTCTTTACACAGTTTTAGTAAAATCAACGAACCCTAGTATTTTTGTAATTAAATTCAACACATAATGCCTTTAATTGTTTTTATTACCTTATATATTTTTATACACTACCAAGTATAAAATTTCAATGCTAATAAAAATTAAAGTAAAATTAACTTTTACTATTATGTTCTTTTCAATTAAAACACTATTTTTAATATTTTAATAAACTTTTTATTTATTACTATTATTTATTTATTTAATGTTAAATTATTTCTTTTAATGTTCAAATTATAATTTAAATTATGTTCATTTTATTTTTAACTTTCAATTTCAATTTTAATTCTTATGTAATTTAAACTTATTATATAAAACTTTATTAAATTTACTTTTTTTTTAATAAAAATTCTAACTATTAATTTTAACAACTTTTACTGAATATTATTATTAATTACTTAGTGTCTTCTTGACACTTCCAAAAAATTAATTAATTTAATTGGTAATAGAAGATGAAGTGATTGATTTAAATAAAAGTGTTATAGAAGAAGAAATTAAAACGGAGGATAAAATTGAAGAAGTACCAACGGAAAAATATAAATTTGAATCTAATAATGTAAAATGTGAAAATACGGGAAACAATGGAATAACACAATCATCTAAAATTATAATACCGACACGCATGGAAAAAGTAATTAGTCTCCCTACAACGGAGTGGGGAGAATTCTTTTGTGAAGCGCAACAAATAAAACCAGGCGTGTTTTTAGGAAATTGTTTGGTAAAAAGTAAAAATAATACTGTAACTGTTTGTGTAGTTAACGTAAACACGGAAAATGTAGAAATTGAAAACGTAAAATTAAAATTGACCCCTATTCAAAATTTTGAAATAAAACCCCTAAAAAATGACCCCCAAAACATACCAAAAATAAAAGAAAGAGTTAATTTTAATTTTAAAAAACGAAAGAAAACCATTAGTTTTGGTTTATAAAAATGTCTTAAAGAAATTTAAAAAAAAAATATATATATTGTATACGTATATAGAGTTCCACAAAAAAAGGGGAGGGATCCCTACACAAAATTCATTTAAAAAAACGATTTTTTTAATAAATTTTTAGTATATTAAACTCACTAGTTTTTATTTACAAATATATTTTAAAATTTACCTATTAATTTCCCACTAAAATTACCTATGTCCAATAATTTAAATAAAAATCTTAATTTCAATTTCCCTAAATAATAGAATTTAGCTGGGTGCTTCAATTCACAACATTGCAATACCGGTAAATCGATTTACCGGTTATCCACAATTTTGTACTTTTATTTTGTACTGTTAATTTAATATACAGGACGGACATACAAATTAAATTTTCATTGATCAGAAATATTAAAAAAAAGGATGATCATTCCTTCTTTTGTTATTAACCAGAAAAGACAATTTCAGAGGGATATTCTTCTATTATTTATAATTATAATTTTTTAAATATTCTTGTCATAATGCATTATATTATGTATAAGTAATGTACCATGTACGTAATATATATGCATAACTTTAAAAAAATTCCTAGATTTTTTTTTTTTGTGAATTCATTTGTTTTACGTCATATTTTTGTACAGCCATGGATAAAAATTCCCCATGGAATTATTTTATAGGCTTACAAAATGGAAATGCAGGTCAGTACAATACAAGCAGTGCTCAAGAACCATTAAAGCTTCTGGCGCTAGCACGAGCGGCTCACATGCACACCTTCGAACCCAGCACAAAATTAACCTTTTAAAGGGAGATAAAACAGATGAGCCAGATACAAGTACAAGTCCTGATATCAATGTGAATAATTTTTCAAATATTTCGGACTACCTATTAAAATAAGTTGATAATTCAGTTTCTGCGGTTGTTGCACGATTAACGGCCAAAGACGGTTTACCCCTTGTTAACTTTTGTATATATTATGATTTAAGAACACTGTTACGTGCTAAAGGTTATACCGATATTTCAAAATCGCCAAATACAATTCGAAAAATTGTGACTGAATATGCAGAGAAAATACGCCAGAGTCATCGCCGACCTTAAAACTCGAATTAATCAAGGTGAAGCGTTTAGTCTCACATTAGATGTCACATTAGATGCTGCTATATGAATGTCGATGTACATGCAGTTGATAAATTGTGGAACCTTGGTCTTGTTGCCCTTCTGGGGAAAAATTAAAGAATTCGGCATTTCGTTTGAAAATGGCGTTTCAATTACGATATATGAAGCATCGGTAATGAAGAAAGTGGGACCGTTGATTACTGCAAATCATCAAGTGTGTTTAGTGCACGGAATTCAATTGGCAATTATTAATATTCTTTATAATAAAAATTATTCAGCAGTAAATGTTCGTGAACAGGAAGAAGCAACTAGTCCAGAATATTTTTCGGGCGAAGTGGAAGATCATGATGGCTAAGAGCTAATATCTGAAACAAACGTTGATCCAGTTATTGACCATGCAAATATACGTCCTGTGATAGAAGATATAAAAATTTTCGCCTATCACCAACGAAAAATGATGCATTACTGCAAAAAATATAAGAGAGGAATCATGTAAAGAGCTCTCATTAATTTTGGACACTCGAACCCGTTGGAGTAGCCTACTAGCAATGTTAGATCGTTTGTATGAAGTCAGAAATGCTATACGAAAAAGTCTTATAGATATTGTTATGCTGCTGCTTTCGCACGGGGTGTGTAACTTATTTATTATATTAAATTTTAATTGCTGAACCAACTAAAATTTACCCCCGGTTCGGATCGCGGTTAAAAACCATTGGATGTCTCAGACTAGCCTCTTTGCTCTAGCTAGCTCGTTGGTTGGGGGGGGGTTTGACATCCATCCGTACCAGACAGGAACAGTAATTTCTGCGTGTCTGTTAATTTTGTTTAAAATTGGGTAACAAAAAAAAAAATTTTAAAACTACCAACTAAAAAAAAATTCACACAAAAAAAAAGTATAAATGAACAATGTTAATGATCATTGGTGTACATGATCAATTTTCACCCTATTGGCCCTACCATGGAATATATTAATATATTCACCCCTCGGAGATTCTGGGCATAATTGTGAATCTCCCCTTTCGTTTTTTTTTATTTAGAAATTTTACATTGCGACCTTCATTTTTCTCACCAAATTTTCACCCAGCTATCCCTTCTGACCAGACTCTCTATTTAAAATGTTGATCACCACATATCAAAAGGTATACTGAGTATTATAAAATTAATTGTATAAAATTGAAATATACCATATACAAAAATTTCTGCTGGGTTTATAATTTTATTGAAATAAGCAATTATAATTAATTTGACATTAATAAAAAAAATCTTTATTTTGAATTTTATTTAAATAAAATTTTTATATTATTACTTATACAAAATTGCTTTTAAATTTTAAATCCATGTAATATATATATACATATTTCAAAAAATGTATGTTAATAATTCTAATTTGTTCTTTTTTTGATTTTATTACTTACATTATCTGTTACTCTAGTTTTCTGCTGAATCATGATTCTGCTTACAATATATATATCAAATTAACATAATTTTTATAATTATAATAATTTTATGATTTTTAGTTTTTTATAAATTTATTTTTTTCTTAAAGTTTTTTTTTTAATTATTTTTTTTTTTTAAATAATTTTATTAATAAAACATTTTAGTGTTGATTTAATTTTTGACTTCCATTTTTTTTTTTTTTTATTTTTTTGCAATAAAAATTTATTTTGATTTTTCATTAAAAAAATACACCCAGAAAAAAATAACTATAATTTTTCTTTAATGTTTTTCAATATCCATTTAAATTGTGGATTGATGGATCTTCACGATCTCAACAGAGTTCACTTTTTTTATCAACGTGGCGATAACTGATTTTCTTTTGCTTAGTAACTAACTATTTTTTTTTTGCTTAGTTACTAACTATAATAACTATTTTTTTTTATTGTTTTAAATTAATTGTATAAATCACGATGTAATTTGTGTGTGATTTTTTTTTATATATAAGAGATAAATAAATTAAACTTTATTAATTTATTACGGGTGAACTAGTACTGGTTCAGATAATAAAGTTTTCTTTATTAACTTAAAAGCTTTTTCTGCCTCTGACCATTTAACATTTTTTTCTTTAAGCAATCTAATATTGGACCAACAATAGTTGAATAATTGGGGATGAGTCTTTGATAGCAGCCCGTCATACCAAGAAATCTACGTATCTGTTTTATGGTTTTGGGGTATGGAAAATTTGCGATCGCAGCTAATTTTTCAGGGTCTGGTTTCAATTGGCAATTTCCAATTAAATAACCTAAATATTTAATTTGTTTCATAAAAAAGATTTTTCTATATTTATTGTCAAACAGGCAATCTGTAGACACTTTGCAGCTTGTTCGAGTAATTCAAAGTGTGATTCAATGTCGGCAGAAGTTACTAACAAATCGTCCAGATAAACTTGAACATTTTCACGAAATTGACCAGGTATTACTTTGTCCATAAGCTGCTTTGCACAGTCCAAAAGGCATACGGGTAAAATGATATAATGGTCGTCCAGGTACCGTGAAAGCTGTTTTTTCACGTAATTCTTTCTCTAATGGTATTTGCCAGAAAGCGTCTTTTAGGTCTATGCTAGAAATATTTTCGGTTTTTTCAATTCGAGAAAGTAAACCACCGATATTAGGCAGAGGATAGGAATCTTTTTTTGTTCACTTTTCTTGAATCAAGACACAAACGGACTTTTCCTGGTTTACGAACTAAAACTACGCGTGAATTCCATGCACTATTACTTTGCTCTATAACCCCCATATCTAACATACGATCTAATTCCTTATACATTAAATCTTGAATAGGTGGTGAAACAGGGTAATGACGTTGTTTTATTGGTACTACATCACCTACTTCAATACCATGTTCTTCTAAATGTGTTAGTCCTAACCCTAATTTTGAGAATGATGGGAATTTTTCTTTAATTATTTGTAACCTTTTTATATCCTTTTCAGATAATGGATACCTTTTTGTGTCGTCAACGTTTTTAATTTCTATTTCAGAAATATTTTCAAATATTAGAGGCGCTAGATTGAAATCTTGCCAAAAATTAATGCCTAAATATAGCTCCTGTTTCAGCGATGGTACTAAATAAACTTTAAAATTCTTGGTCAATTTTTTATAGGTAATAGGTACCATGACATATCCTAAAATTACTTGTTTATTTCCATCAGCTGTTTGAATCACTTCGTTAATTTTATATATTTTTAAATTTAATTCTTTTACAAAATTCTGACAACCTGAACCTAAACAACAAACTGATGCACCTGAATCTAATAATCCTATTACCATTTTATCACCTATCTGGACTTTCACATATGGCCGTGAATCATCCTCAATTTGTATAATGGACGACACAATTTTCTATTTCTCACTCTTTAAATTTTTATAATAATCTCTACACCTATTAATTGATTTAATTTTATTTGAGGATACATTTTTTTTTATACTTATTTTTTCTAAATTCAATTTACTATCTTCAAAAATTCTCGCGCGTATCTTTTCATAATTTTGTATTCGTTCATGTAACGATTTTCTTTCTTTTAAATTCAATTTATTATTTTCATTAATTAAATTTATATCTTTTGCTAAACTATTATTTAATACTTCATTATTATTTTTTAAAATTTCAACAGGCATATTTATTTCAAAATTTTTCTTACTTTCATTAACTACAAAATTTTCACCGGAAATATTATTAATTTGGATTACGCTATCCGGATTTACAACGCATCCATTAATTAGTTTTCCGGATTACATTTAGGACATTTAAATTTTAAAACACCTCTTCTTCCACACCCATAACAAAATCTACTCCAGGATTCAGATTCACAATCTCCATATCTGTGACACTTCTCCTGACAATTCCAGCAAACTAAATTATTTGTCTCTTTTTCTTTATTATTTTTAAATTTATTGTCTAATTTTTTGTTTTCGTTTTCGAATTTCAAATTATTTGTTTTATGTACCGCCTCGATTGAGTTTGTAGTATAATTATGATTATCAGGTGCATCATCGGATATATTAATTTCATTAATTTTATAATAATTTTCGCGCTTGAAAAAAGTTTCAGCTTTTCTGTAATGAGCTCTTAATTGAGACAACGTTTCAATTGGTTCATTCCAGAAAAATTGCGAAATCCGACTAAATTTTTCTTTAATATTTGCACCAGTCTTATTTCAGGAAGTGGATTATGTAATTGAAAATTTAACCCCATAACTGCTTGTGTAAATTCCAAAAATGATTCACCTGCTTTTTGTCTGCGTTCCAACAATCTAACATATCTTTCGTCATCATCAACAATATCAGAAAATTCATCAATGAGACAATTTCGTAATATTTCCCAATCGAAATTTGGATATCGTCTGAAAAATTTAAAATACCAAGTTTTGGCTTTTCCAGTTAATAAACGATGGAATGAGGCAGTTTGATTGCTCCAAGATACATTATCTTGTGCTCTCAATGCTTGTATCTGGAAAATAAATTCATCTACCAAACTAGTACCATCGAATGATAATCCCCAATCTTTAATACTATCTCTTCGATTACTAACAGTTTGATTCATATTTGGTGAAATTGACTCATTAAATTGATAATTATATGAATTTACATTTGGTACTGTTCTATTTTCTACAAAGGGTGAATTATTGTAAATTCTATTTCTATTTTGTCGTGAAAAATTATAATTATTATTTAAATTTCTTGTCTATTATTATAATTATCACTCGCAAAATTTAATTTCGAATAACCTGTCTGAGCAGAAGTACCTTTAATTTGAAGTAAATCATGATTTCTTATATTATTATTATCTAAGTTTGTATCTCTACTACCTATCTCAGTTATTTTATTTTGTTTAAGTTTCTCATTTTCTATTTCTAACATTTTTAATTTTTCGAACAATTCATTAATGTTTACATTTTCACTACTATTTATTTGATCTTGGTTCATTAAATTTTTATCAATTTTTTCCGATGCTACAGATTTATTAATATCTATATCTACTCTAAAACTAGTTTCTCCGCCACCATTCGCTCCTAATTGATCATAATTTTTTCCTTAGCACACATATCGATTAAATAATCTACTTTTGTAGCCTGATTCGGATAAGATATTTGTAATATAATTAGCCTACGAATATAATGTCCTAGCCTAGCATGTGTTTCTGTTATTTTCTTTTCATCATTATTTTTCCTAGCATCGGTCGCTTCGGTAATTAAATCATTAATAAAACCAGTAAGTTTAGCAATTTCTGAGGTTATTCGTTCTACATACGGATATATCTCACAAATTGGAGCAGACCCATCTTTTTCCTTTTGCAATAAAATATTCAAATCAGTTTCCGATTTAGAATCTTTGGGATTGAATCCACGACTAATATACTCAAATTGCCGCTCTTCCGCTGACAAATATTTAATTTCGTAATTCATTTTCTCTTTTAAATTCAACAAAAATTAACCAATTAAAAATTTAAAACAATTTAATAGAGTCTTGTCAGATGAGATAGCTAAAAAAATTTGGATGTGCAATTTTTTTTCTCTTTAATAAAAATCTATTTAATCAAAACCTTATTAAAAGCTTTAATTATTATTATTAACATTATTCGAATCAGATGTTGTTTGTTTATACTTTTTTGTTCAAAATGCTCAATTTATTTCTTTTTCTTTTATTTTTAATTTAATTTAACTTTTATTTTTAATTTATAATTTTTGAAAAGATATTGTTCTCTTCGTTTCCAACTAATTCTACAATATATCTTTTCCAAAAGCTTTTATATAAATTTAAATTTAAAATTGGTGTAGAAAATGTTGTGTACAACTACATTTACATTGTTCAATTCACCAAGTCCAACTCAAATTTATTTATTCTCTATTATAATCTATCTGGTTAAGTACATAGATAAAAGGTATTTATCGAAAATGTACAATTTCAGATAAAAAAATCCGTAATATTAATATTCCAAAATTCAGATAGATTATAGTCTAAATTATTCACAACCGATTTTTTTTTCTCAGAAATTATTCTATTGATGCAATTTTAAAAGTATAAAACTTTTTTAATTGCCACGTCTAATAAAATATATTTCTGAAAATGGTTCAATATAATTATTTTTATTTATACAGTTGCTCACAAAATATCCGGCCACCCTACTTGGTTCAAAATATTTAATGTTTTTCACTTCATTTTCAATTAAGTATTTTTTTTAATATTGGCTATAATAAGCCTTTACTAATGCACTTTATAATACTAGAAAAACATATTAGAAAAATTAATTAATTATCAGAAAAACTTACATAGCTGTCCGAACTCATAAAACAATTGACACTAAAGTCGGCCACTAAGTGTGTATGCATACGGGGGACTTCCCCAAAGTAAGTTTAGTTACCAAATAGTTTCCAAATAGTGCGTCATTCGAGAAAAATTGCATTTCCGAATTATGTACTTAATTATTTGGTTGTCGATTTTTTCTGAAGTATATTTAATTTTGATATTTCTATGATTGGATTATAAATTACAAGACTAAATAATGTTAAAAAATAAAAATTATTTGTTTTCTGATATTTAAAACTTAACGTCTAAGGTTAATTCTACTGAATAAAAGAAGTGGCCGGATACTTTTGTGAGCAACTGTATATTTGAAAATTTCAAATGAAAATGTTAATTTTTAAGGGACGTGTAGTTAATTTAACTACTAAAATTAATTTTCGCATTGCCTAATATGTTAATAAATTAACATAATTTGCTCATACGTTGGGCGCCATTCTGTTATGCTGCTGCTTTCGCACGGGGTGTGTAACTTATTTATTATATTAAATTTAAAATTTACCCCCGGTTCGGATCGCGGTTAAAAACCATTGGATGTCTCAGACTAGCCTCTTTGCTCTAGCTAGCTCGTTGGTTGGGGGGGTTTGACATCCATCCGTACCAGACAGGAACAGTAATTTCTGCGTGTCTGTTAATTTTGTTTAAAATTGGGTAACAAAAAAAAAAATTTTAAAACTACCAACTAAAAAAAAATTCACACAAAAAAAAAGTATAAATGAACAATGTTAATGATCATTGGTGTACATGATCAATTTTCACCCTATTGGCCCTACCATGGAATATATTAATATATTCACCCCTCGGAGATTCTGGGCATAATTGTGAATCTCCCCTTTCGTTTTTTTTTATTTAGAAATTTTACATTGCGACCTTCATTTTTCTCACCAAATTTTCACCCAGCTATCCCTTCTGACCAGACTCTCTATTTAAAATGTTGATCACCACATATCAAAAGGTATACTGAGTATTATAAAATTAATTGTATAAAATTGAAATATACCATATACAAAAATTTCTGCTGGGTTTATAATTTTATTGAAATAAGCAATTATAATTAATTTGACATTAATAAAAAAAATCTTTATTTTGAATTTTATTTAAATAAAATTTTTATATTATTACTTATACAAAATTGCTTTTAAATTTTAAATCCATGTAATATATATATACATATTTCAAAAAATGTATGTTAATAATTCTAATTTGTTCTTTTTTTTATTTTATTACTTACATTATCTGTTACTCTAGTTTTCTGCTGAATCATGATTCTGCTTACAATATATATATCAAATTAACATAATTTTTATAATTATAATAATTTTATGATTTTTAGTTTTTTATAAATTTATTTTTTTCTTAAAGTTTTTTTTTTAATTATTTTTTTTTTTTAAATAATTTTATTAATAAAACATTTTAGTGTTGATTTAATTTTTGACTTCCATTTTTTTTTTTTTATTTTTTTGCAATAAAAATT
Source organism: Empis stercorea (assembly GCA_949752835.1). Lineage (NCBI taxonomy): Eukaryota > Metazoa > Arthropoda > Insecta > Diptera > Empididae > Empis > Empis stercorea. Next base: position 22,787,131 of record OX457085.1, read on the forward strand.
TATTTTGATTTTTCATTAAAAAAATACACCCAGAAAAAAATAACTATAATTTTTCTTTAATGTTTTTCAATATCCATTTAAATTGTGGATTGATGGATCTTCACGATCTCAACAGAGTTCATTTTTTTTTATCAACGTGGCGATAACTGATTTTCTTTTGCTTAGTAACTAACTATTTTGTTTTTGCTTAGTTACTAACTATAATAACTATTTTTTTTTATTGTTTTAAATTAATTGTATAAATCACGATGTAATTTGTGTGTGATTTTTTTTTTATATATAAGAGATAAATAAATTAAACTTTATTAATTTATTACTTAATTCTTATTTTTAGCAAAAAAAACTTTTTAGCACAACTTCATTATGCTAAATCCACCTTATCTCTCTCTTATCTACCTGGAAACTGATCATAATTATTGCCTTGAAAAAAGAAAAAGAATAAGAATAGGGTTTTTTTCTTTTTACCTTTCTGCCCTGACCTCTTGTGTGGGAATTTATTTTCCGGAAGTACTAGTTTTTATAGTAATTTACTATAAAAATTATTTATAGTAAATACATATATTAATTTTTAATTTTGATTTCGATCAAAATTTTAATTTTGAATTTAATAAAATTTCATTGGTAACAATATAGCGTCTACTATAACCTTCGACGAAAAAGATATTGGCCCTTATTGTGAATGTCGACGTGAGAGTCGATTCTGTATTGGTCGATTTGTATGTGATTATGAATGGCGATTTTAATAGACAATTGTCGATAAAATACACATTTGATGGAGATTAAATTTTTATTCACTACAGATAAGGAATTTCGCGCGTAGGTTTGAATAAGTTTAAAATTTTTTACATATTTTGGAAGAACTTAATAGCTTGGATCTTCCTGTGCAAAATACCGAAGATTGGATATTAAGTATTTAGAAAAAAATAGGCATTATATAAACATACATATGTATATACAGAAAATTCAACAACAAATATAGGTTTGGATAGAGAGTTAAAACTAAAAATTCTTATTGTTTTCAATGGAAAAATTTCTCTCTGTTGCCGATAAATTTATATGCGTCTACAAAAAAACACGGCTAATATATAAAAAATGTAATTCACAATTGCCAAAATTTCAAAATAAATCACAATAATTCTCAAAATGTAATATAATTTGAAATGTGATATATGGCAATACTTTTTAGACGAGGCGATATAATTAGACAATACAAAATAAAAATCGACACGACCAGACTATCGACTATCGACAGCAAAAAAAAATCGCCAATCACATTAAGGGGGATTAGCTTGTTATCTTACATAATATTAGCCTTACAGCATTTAAGAGTAGCTGAAGAGGCATTGAGTTGCGAAATCTTTATACAGCTGATATAACATTAGAATTTATGTTAAACTAACTAACACAGCAAAACCCCTTATTAAACGAACTTAAGGCTGAATTAATATTACAAACAAAGGAAATACGAATATTTCGGAATTATTTACACTTTCTTCATGACCCGAAAAAATTGAATAGAAATACCAGTAGAAATTCTGATTTGGACTATTTAATATAACCAGTAAAGCTGCAATAACTAAAATAATTATTGAGTTAATTGAAAAAATTTCTAACAAGAAAGATGAAAATATTGTCAGCGATGATGATAAAAAACAACAAGAAAAATAGTAAAGATATTTACATCATTGTGAGGAAAGAAATATCCTATTTCCCAGATGAAAATATTTGCAAAAAATATTTCAATATTGCACACAAACATCACAAGACACAATGACTGTTCTTCCAAAGAGTGTAGAGTCAGCAAATTTAATGCATAAAAATACCATTATCTAATTTAAACACCAAGTATTTCCTAAACAGCTTTTTGAAACACCCTGTATTTTCCAAACGGCTTAATATAGAAGTTTGAAATTTATATAGTTACCCAAAAAATGAAAATTAAGAAAACTTAAGATGGCGTACGACTACATGAAAATATGACGAATGACCGAAATAGACTACAAAAATTAAGGTGACTTTCGTTAACTTTTCAAAAATTTCGTTAACTTAATGATGTTCGATTGCTATCGTACAAAACTTAAGAAAATTGTTTTGCTGTAATAACATCGATGGCATCCGTGAAGAAAATAAAAAAACTCATAATTTATTTTACGTCTGTCACTTTCAAACTTTGATATTTGAGAAATATTTTTTTGTGTTTTCTTAATTTTTCATAAGTTCATTATGGCCAAAAGGGATTTGACAGCGAATTTCGATAACTAAATGAAAATAAAAATATTGAAAGTTTTCTTAATTTTCATTAAGTCCATTATGGTTAGGCCTTATGGGTATTGTGAAACGTAGGATCAAGGAGTACTCGATTACATCGAAAGAATGTGTATGTGTTACAGCAAGTGTGGACTGCTATATCTTCCGAAGAGTGCCGCAAGCTAGTTAGCTCTATGCTTAAGAGGATCGCTGCTGTCATACAAGCCAAAGGCGGTCCAACCAAATATTAATTATGTTTAATAAAACTATTTATTTATCATATTCATATCTGCTTACTTTGATTTCATTTAAAATTTTGCTTTTTAAAGATATAGGGTGCTTAATACTTTTGGCAAAGGTTGAACATGAAAAATGAAAATGTAAAAATTGTTTCTATTTGTTTATTTTTTGATTAACTTTCCTACATAATATAAACGTACATATTTACTAAATAGTAATAATTAAATATATATTTTTATGTTGATCAGCAAAAATATTTTTTTCTTAATTGAACAGAAAAAAGAGAAAAAACTATCTTGATCTTGATAAATAGTATACAATATTTCTTTTGAAATAAAAACAATGAAATTTTTATTTTGTATCCGAATAATGTTGAACATTATTGATCATTGTCTTTTCAGTATATATGTAGCTATGTAGTAAATGAATAATATATTTTTTTTATTCTAGTAACTTGTTTGGTGTTGTGCACCTCTTATTTATACCAATCATATAATAAAAATAATAAACAAAATGATGATGATAAAGCAAATGTTCTTACAAGTAAGGATATGTCTTTTGTTTTATTATTGGAAATATCTATAGTAGAATATCATAGGAAATTTAAATATCAATTAATGGTACGTGTGAATAATATTTGTTGTTTCCTTTCTACATTGTAAATTCTATAGTTTCAAAGTTTGAAAGAAATATTTTTGATTGGTATTCAACCTTAATTAAATATGTGATCTAAACATATCCTTTTCGATATTTATTTTTTTTCGATATATAAATTTAAAATTATATTATGTTGAATTTTTTTTAACTTGACGCATATATAAGTTAATATCCACTTGTATAAATATGTTTATTTAAAAAAACATATTTATATTTTTTAGATATTTATTTGAATTTTTATTCAAACATAATATGAAAACAGCTTGAAATGTCATAAAATTGAAGTTTTTCTTGCTATATGCATTATATTGTATATTATATATATATATACCTTTACTATATTTATATATCCTTTATAATAATAATTTCACTTAATCCTGAAGGGATTTGTCATCCACTTTATAGAAAATTTATCTACATATATAATATTATGTATATATAAAAAATATATATACATTTATATATTTGTTCATTTTAATAAAATGTAAATAAAAAATATATGTAGTATATTTTTTTAGTATAAGACTTTAAAACATTAAGGATATGTATAGATGTCTTTTCTATATCAAATTCTACTTGTGTATGGATTTATGACTCTATAGTTAGTTACATATTTTAAGGATATATTATATATAATCTTTATGTTTATATATATTTATAGATAGATAAATATATTATACATATGTTTGTATAAATTTTGTATTTTATTATTTGACCCATAGCTTTAAGGTACCATATGGGTGTATAGGATTTATATTTAAGGAGTTTTTGCAATAGAAAAAAACCAAATTTATTTTTGATACTTTATATATATTTATATAAATGAATTAGAAACATGATTTAAGTTATGATATATTTAGCGTTTTTTTTTTCGTTAATATAAAATAAATTTTTATATTTTATTGAAAATAGTGCTATTTTTCCCATATTTCTATATTATTTATTTAATAATTCACAAAAACACAAACAATATTTATTCACTTTATATTCAATTTAAAATTATTCATAAATATTTTCGTAAAGTGAAAAACTCTTTCCACACAATCACATAACAAAAGCATTTATAATTATATTAACAATGTTTTCCATTCAATTTAACACTATTCACACTTTTCGATATTTTATTATATACATAATTATATTGTAGATAGAAAAATTATTTGTTCATCTATTTATTTGATAATGTTAGAACTAAGAAATGTAATGTTGATATTTAATTATAAATTTTAGAATTTAGTTACTAAATATTTATTACTTTTAGTTTACTTCTGTATATCTGATATTTTTAGCGGTAAGCATAACTTTTACAAACGTTTGAAACTTGATTAAATACACACAACACACCTACAAAATTGACTAATTTAAGCAAAATGTATAATAATTATTTATTAATTGATTAATTTATCTTATTAATTTTAGTAGTTAAACATAATTTGTCTGTTCTATTAATATTTATAAAAATATTTGAACCATAAGCATTTTTGGAGCAAATTTTGTGTTTGCAAATTTCTTATTTGTCCTAGTTCAAATTCGTCTTTCATTTCTGTTACAATTTACCTTTGTATGTTTTCAAAATAATGTAATATGTATATATGTACTATTAAAACCATATATATAAGAATAAAAAAAATATTTAATAATATTTTTGAATAATTCATAATAAGTATAGTTCAATAATTCATAATAGTTTAATGCCAATATTCAGTTCCAAAAGGCAAATTCGAGATTTAGAAGGATGAATTTGATGCGAAAATGCTTGAACAATTTAAATGTAAATAATAAAAAAAATTATATTATATGTACGAATATTTACTTAAAAACTTTTTATAAAAAATGATTTTATATTATGTTTAAGTGTGGAACTGAAGATATTATAAAAACAAAATTTCTACATAATTTCGCAAAAATGGTACAAAGAACACAAACAAAATGCCGCGCAGCCGAACTACTGATCAGTAGTTTTATAATCATGGGCTTTTTTTAAATTATCTACTGTAACTGCATATTTTGAGTATTATGTTGCACCCTGTAGTGGCAGAAACTAAAATTATAACAACTGTGATTTTATACTACTACTTACTACCTTTCATATGCGACATTAAACCTTATTATTGGGGTTTATTGACTATTAGAAATCACATTTTAAAAATTAACATTTTATATATTTTACCATTCAGCGCCTCTAGCGGTATAAATTTGAAATATGGTTATTGACATCGTATTCTACTTTTAAATACCTTTCCAACGAGTGGTCATTTTTGGTGCACATTTACTATATAAAATTACATTTTTATTCGGAAAAAGATGTTTTGGCAAAATGTGAATAGCGCCGTCTACCGGCCGAATTTTAAAATTATATCAATTACATCTGGTTCTCAATAAATCAAGCTTTCTATTGGTGGGTCTATCATGAACTTGTGTGTACAGTAACTATGTGAAATTACTACTTTTTATTGTTTACATCGGATAGACGGACAGACGGACAGACAGACGGACAGACGGACGGACAGAAAAGCGTTAACATAAGGGATATTTTTTTTAAAAAAAGCCCTAAAAATATTATATCAATACTTGTTTATTATACAGCAGATAACAAACACAAAAACAATAAAAAAATTCTTCGTACCTGGAAAATATTGAAAAGAATTACTTTTCTATTACTAACTAAAGTGAAAAGTTTAGCTTACCCAAAAATAATATAGAAAATTAATGTTAATACCGTATAAAAACGATCTAGTTAAAACCACATACCAGTTGGCCAAGTATATGTGCGTCTCCACCTACTTGAAATACGTATAGTTAGTATTATACAATATAAAAGAAAATACAAAAAAAATACTATATATGTATTTCGAAAATTCTAACTTATAAGATAAGGATATTCTTATAGAAGGAAAGCCTCTATATATGGTCTTTGATAGTGCTTTCAAAAGTTTGATAATATATATTTTCAAATAATATAAAATAAAAAATGCTTTGATCACAGAAAAAATAATATAATGTATAGTAAATGTATAAATTGGCTCTGATACTATTTAAATGACTATATTTAAAGATTAAAGTGATGTATTATATATATTTATATTGCCTGTGTATGTTTTAGAAGTTAGTTAAGAGGCCTTTGCCCAAAAAGTAGGATAAGGTTTTGCGCTGGAGCAGATAACTTGAGCTGTAATTATCGGATTTTGATCTGGTTCTTTGCAAATGGTTGGTAATAGACCGACCTTTTACACTATGTAGATTTTTTTTTAACTTTTTGACCTAGGTTGTCTGGAAATTTAAAAAAAAATTTCATTTCCATAAAAAAAAAAAATGTTGCGACCTAGATTTTTTCCACAGTTTTCATCCAATTTGGGTGAAATTTTGAAGACAAGTAGTCTTTATAAAATTAATCTACACTAGGCAGCCGGAATTTTGATTTTTGACTCTAATTTTGATTTAACAGCATTTATATTTTCAAACTTTGATATGGAATAAAAACTAAACTAAAGAAAATAAATTCATAAAATTAAGTCATTTTTTAAATTTACTGTTTTCCCAACATTTTCTTAATTAATATTTTCAAAAATAATAGAAAATAAGTTTCTAGGAGCCAAATTAAGGAAGTAACTTTTTCCAAAATTTTCTAAAAAAATACTAATTTGAAATTGTTATACAGAAAATAGTTCCACTAATTCCTAATAGGATCGTCGGTTGTAAATTGTTATATTCGCTATTATTTTTTGTAACTATATCTCTCTCGTTGTTCTCTATATCCTTTCTTATTTTGGGTATACATACTTTTTTTTTGCATTTTCTTAAACAGGTTTTAGTTATATGCAGATATTTTCATTTAAATTTTAAATTTCAATATTTTAGAATTTTTTCGTTTTCTATATTAAGAATATTTATAATTTTTTAGGGGTTTAATAGTTTTTTTTGTTGAATGTGCTAATAGTCTGTCGAGTAAGTTTAAAAAAAGGATAAATAAGAAAACTCAATAGCATATTTAAACGGGAATGTTATTTAAATTATAATAAATAATAATTTTTAATAAATAATAATATTTATTATAATAATCAAATGCATCAGTTCAGTATAAATTGAACTATGACTTTTTTTTCCTAAAAATAAGAAAAATATAAAAAGTATACTTTTTGGTATTTTCTTATAGATAAATTTCATCCATATTTTTATTTCAATTTGAAAATTTAAGAATTATTTATCTTTCCCTATTTTTGGGAAAAAAGGATATTTTTGGGAAAAAAAGATAATCAAATTATGAATGATTTGTTTATTAAAATTATTATTAAAAGAGTATATAAATAAAATAAATTATTCATATGTATATATTATGTAGCAAACATAAAATTCATACAAAAATCAAATCCATATATTTTTCTTATAATAAATAAAAATTCGCTGAAATTAAAACTTCACCTTTTTATTACAAAAAAATACAAAATTTTCTAAAATTCAAAATTATTTTTTTTATTGTACATAATTCTCAGTCTCACAAAAAAGGCACACGCTTATTTGAAAAAAAGTGAGAAATTTTAAATACACAATTTGAGAAAAGTGTTATACCAAATATTATATTTTATATGCAATAACTAAAATTGTGTGTGTGCGCTTTGTAAATTGTTATACACACCATGTATAGTATAACAAAACGAAGTATACCAGATATAATTTTACTTTTTGGGCAAAGGCCCCTTAAGGATTTATATAAGTAATAAGCAAATATGAAAAATAAAATAAAAACTTTAATATGCTAAATTTAATTTTAAAAAACGTTATAATTCTTATAATTTTTAAGTCTAAAAATTTATATCCGATTATAATATAAATTTATTTACAGACTTCCACATTTCTGGTTAAAAATAATTTTTATAAGGCAATAATAAATGAATAGTTAAAGAATTAATATTAATATTTTATGTAATAAAGTTTTTTATTAATATTGTATTAATAGTGAGTAACTTATACTCACTAATTACAAATTACAACTTCTTTGCTTTCATTCTTTAATTTCTCTATAGAAATATTTAGACAATTACACAAACAAATCTTATGTTTCATCTGCCTTTAAAATATTAGCAAATTTTTATTGTGATTTTCTTATAATATATTATAATTCCAAATATTATTTTATTTTGTGGTCGCCGGCCTCTTAAGGTAAATTGATTTTTGCTAATGATGTAGTTTTATAAAACATCTAGAAAAAGGTTATTTCATACAACGAAAAATATTTACAAAAACACTTTCTCTTTAATAATTTTTTGAAATTCTATTATATGTACTATTATAATAATGGAAAAAATCTTTTCATTTGTATATCACGTGTAGATTACCTTACAACTCAAAAAAAAAACTTTTCAATCGATTAATTATGAAATTACCTAAGTATGTTGAATTTGAACATAAAAAATCTAATTGTATATATATAATGGGTTTAAACATATAAATTTATTGAAAATGGATGGGAGAGGAAAATAATCTCAAAAGAATAATTGATTTTCTTATAGTGTGCTAACTAAAAATTTGTATTAGATTAAATTAAATTTATTAGCTGATTTTATAATGTCAAAATTAAATTTATTATTAGTTATATTGCTCATTATTTTCACGCATGGAGTGGGAGTCGGAGTGTGTGTGGATGTGGATGTGGAATTGTAACTATAATACATACAATAATAATAATATTCATCATCTATACCCCCGAAAAGACAGTAAATCATGTATTATTGAATAACTAATTCAATAATTAAATTAATTACTAATAATAATCATATTTGTTTTTATTAAAGCTATGTATCGAGAGAGAGTGAAATTATGATTTCCCATATAAATTTTCAGGTTGTGAAAAAGTCGGGCAATTTTTTTGAAATTTTTTTCAAAAAGTAGTACATACTCGACCGTGAAATGAAAATTATTTATCAGAGACATGAACTTTAAAAAAATCAAATTTTTCACTATACTAATGATATGTACATTTATTGAACGTGAAAAATTAATATTTTGACGTTTTTATTTTCAAATATTTTAAATTTTATGAATTACTGAATTATCAATTTCAATATGATTGAAAACGATTATGTTGCTAGACGAATATGAAATGAATAAATAAATTTGACTTAAATTTGGCTTTTCTTTTTTGTTTTGTCAATTTCAAATTGCAGTCAAAATTTTCACTAGGTTTAAATAATGTACAAATTTTAAATAATTTTTTCACGACCTTTTCACTTTCTGTCTGTACATAGCTTTAATATAAATATTAGTGATGTAATTTAATCCAAAATATAACTATAGTTGTCTTTACAATTTACGAGACATAAATAAAGTAGGCGGATTACTATACTTATTATTTTTGAATAAAATATTTAATTTTTTTTCTCTAATTTTTATTTATGTAAATTTATATTTTTAAAACATTATTTTAAAATTATAATTTTTAATAATAAATAAATTTTTGTATTGCAATAAGTATATTAATAATAATAATTATTAATAATGTAAACATTTAAAAATGTATTATTTTTTATTTAGGATAATAAAAATTTCTTTCCATAGAACTGTGCTTTTTTTTCAAACATTTGTGATTTAATTGTACTATTAATTTTATAAAATGAATTCATCGAATGTTTAATATAAGTTTCATACATTTCATTAAAAAAATTCTTAATACCCTCTTCATTTCGTACATCATGGACAACAATAAAACGCATTTGACTGGCGGTAACAAATGCCGTAACGAACCATTGATTAAATTTGTCTATAGATTTTAAATGACTACTGCTTGTTTTCCATTTATGTTCATCAACTAAATCTAATGCTGCATGAGCTATAAATTGACTTAAGTGTCTGTGATCTTCTTTCTACAATTCCAAATTAATAAAAAATTTGACACTTATTTTTTAAAAATATAAAATACCTTCATTTCTTTACTGATTGTTGTAAATTCCATTTCGAAAATTGGATTATCATTATGACCCACAATTACAAAATAATAAGACATTTCTTATCATAACAATTTCAAATTTTCTTAATATTTTATTTTTTTTGTTTAGTTATTCCTTCAATAAATTTTACTATTTTCGTTTTCGTTTGTTATTATAACTCAAAATCAGCTGTAATTTTGACATTATAAAATCAATTTACTAAAACAAATCTTAATTTTTAATTCTACGCCAGAGATGGCGTTACTACACAGGATTTCCCATATTCAAATTTAATTTATAAAAAAATATCCCCCCGAAACAACAGTTATATATTTATTTCATGCGTTTTCGAAAAAAACAACATAAATATTTTTCTAAAACGAATTTATTTTGAAAAAATAAAAGAGATGAAATAGATTATTTTTATACATATATTTTTTTTTAATTAAAAAAAAATTCCGTAAAAATGAATTTCGTGCGTGATAAAAATATACTATATAAAAGTTATTCAGATTCAGAATATTTGGAATTTTTGGATTCTGATGTATCAACAATTGAGTCAATCTCTCCACCATTAAAATCTTCCTTAGTACCTCCACTTTCTGTTTCGAATTATCAAACAGCTAGCGTTTTCAATATTGTAAGTTTATATATTTATAAAATTTGACAAACCAAAAGAAATTGTGCATCAATTCTTAAAACATCTGTTTTTATACAATAGGAAAACTTTGGATTTATTTGGTGTACTGATTATGCAAATGATATTATTGAATCATTAAGAGAAATTGAAAAGAATCGTAGAAAAATATTTTATAAATCTCCCCAAGTAGAAACGCGCTTAAATTTAGTATCGTTAATAAAATTTACGGCTGAAACATTAGGTTTAGGACGTACAACTGTTCATCTAGGTAGATAACACAAATTGAATTTCTATTTTCGAATATATATTTTATTTATTTTAATTTTACTACTAATTTATTTTTCTGTATTTTAGCTGTATATTTGCTAGATGTCTTTATGGACTATTACAATATTATTGTATACAAACTTAATGCTGTTGCTCTTGTATGTTTATTATTAGCCTCAAAAATGGAAGAATGTGATTACAAAATACCAAGATTTGATTGTTTAAAAGCAATGGTTGAAGAAGATTATAATAAAACTGATTTTAAAGTAATTGAAGCAAAATTATTACAATTTTTTAAATGGTATTTATTATTCCCAACTGGAGCAACATTTTTAGAAAGTTATGTTAGCCAAGTTATATGCATAGAAGAATTTAATTTTTATATAAATGAAAATACATTAAATCAAATTGATTTCAGAACATTTAATGAAATGTCAGCAAATATAAATTCACTGGTTTTTGAGTTTTTGGATTTGACCCTCCAAGGTAAGAATGAATAAAAAATTTAAAAACAAAATTTTATACATTATGTATAAATTAAAACATTATTTTAGATCGAAGATTAGTACAATTACTTCCATCGATGTTATCAGCAGCTTGTTTAGCCGCAGCTAGAAATAAATTGGGAATATTACCTATTTGGAATGAAAGGTTGGCTAATATCACTGGATACAATTATAATGAAATTGACGAAATTGTTAAATCATTAATAAGTTTAAAAATTCTAATGGAGGAGCGTACAAAAAATACACCGGATTCCGGATTTTTATCAGAAAATTCCGAATCTGAGGATGATGATTATGGAACATATATATCAATGTCATGTCCTTTACCTTTTAAACGAAAACGTTAGATAATTTTTTATATTTATTATTAAATATTGCTGGCAATGCAATATATTCTGAAATGTTTTCTATTTTTTCCTAATTTATTTCTCGTTGTATTTGCATTAATTTTTCCAAATTGTAAATATTATTTTAATATTTCATATAGCGACAATTAGTTTTGTCAACTTTTTTATTAACTCAGGAAAAGAGATTTGTTAATTAATAAAAATTTGTTTGTTTTTATCACTTCTACTATAGATATTATTTCGGCTACAAATATCATCTATTAAACAATCTCGAATCTATTTGAAGGTTCATATGCAGAAAGTCCAGTTAAGATTTGTTTCACCAACAAACCTTTAAGGTGGGAATGTGTGAGTGGGGTGCACATTCAATACATCCATTAAGAATAAAGCTTACTAAATTTTCAAATCAGTGTTTCGTAGAGTACATACTCAACTTTTATATCTTTTTTAATGCGAAAAATGCTTACTTGAATACTTTACGAATATTAAATCATTTTATCGTAATTTTTTTAAAGTAAAACTGAACAATATTGTTAAATTTTTATTACGTATGCAAAATCATTACAGAAATTAGTTTTGATTAAATTTTTTATACAACTTCGATTTTTACTAATTACTAGCATTTTTGAAAACAATTTTGTGTAATTTTAATATTTTTGGCAACATGCAACAAAACAATAAATTTAATTATTTCAAAATACATATATTCATATATAAATATCATGGGATGTAAAACATCGTAAGTTTTTTTAATGAAATAAAGGAAGTTAACGGTAAATCTACGACATGTAGCATTTCCATGAATGAATAGAGTAGAGATTGAGTTGTTAGGATTAGATTCAACTGAAGTGGCATTTTAAAGCGAGTTAAGAGTTAACTCAATGAGTTATTGCAAAATCATTTCGTGGCATTCCACTTTTAAAAAATGACATGAGATATCTCATAGGAACAGTGATGCCACATTCTGTTGAGAAAAAAATGCCAATCGTAGTAAAAAAGCACTGCTAAATTTTAGAAAATTATGCCAAATTAATGCTAAATATTTTTGGTTTTCAAAATAATGCTAAAAAGTGCTAAAATAAAAAAAAACAATTTTCGTAAATAAATATGTATATTAATATAAATAAACAAAAAAAAAATTCAAATAGGAACATTAATAAAGCCTCATTCAGAAAATAAGAAAAAAAAATGGTTTAAGTTATTGCAAAATAAATTTTAAAAACAGTAACTGTTGGAGATCTAGTAGGGCATCAATTTCATCTTCCTGCTCAACTTGTGATGATTGATTTTTATGATGATCGTATTTTTCAGCTGATGATAATGAATTTAACAAGTTATTTTTGATTGTAAAATTGCTGCTATTTTTATTAATTCTTTTTAAGCCATATTGAATATACAATACTGAATTTAATGTTTGTATCTGAACATTATTATTATTGATGTCTTCTTCACTGAAATGAAAATAGTTTAATTATGTTATCTTCAATATATAATTTTTAAACTAATTAATAAATTCAGGTTACTTTAATTGAAATAATTTGTTCTATAAAATATATTACCAACTAATTTCAGTTTCAATATCTTCATTCGGTGGCAATATTTGTATATTATTTACAATATTAGAACATGAATTAGAAGAAATTGTAAAAAATCTAAATAAAAAATACGTTATTGACATAAAACAATTGAATAACAAAAGTAAATATAAAATTAACTTACTTAGTTTTTTTTGCACTTCCATTTTTTTTTGCGTTTTATACCTAAATTTTTTTTTAAACTTTTATTTGTAAAGACCGCGTGAGTGGTATGGCCTGTACAATGGCATTTGAACTTGACGATTGTATTTGTATGTCAATTGTCTTGTCATGTTCATGAACCATGATACAATTATACAAGATATGGCATTCCCATAAATTTTTTTGGCACAGTACTGCGCATATGACGTCAGCTGAGAGTTTGTATGAAAATATTTCAAAATTTACAAACAAATTTTCAATGAAGACATATTTCATAAAAATCATTAAATTTATTTTAGCAATTCAAAAATCATTCACTAAGAACAAATTTCATATTAAACTAATTTCATACACATAGATAGCTTTGAAAATATCTCAGTAGTATTATGATGAAAATTGCTGGAACTAATTGCCCCAATAGTGCCGAAAGGGTTAATATAAATTTTTTTAAACTCTCAGCTGACATCATTTGATAGTTTCAAAAAACTGAGTGAAGTTCGATAATATGCGCAATGCCATATCTTGTATAATTGCATCATGTTCATGAACCAATCCCAATTGAAAATTTTACAAAAATCAATTATCCCATTCAACAAAAAAGGTTTCGTTCAGATTTCGCATCAGAGTTTGGAAATTGCAATTACATCGATCCGAAAATTTATTGCACTTTGCATTGCTTAAAAATGATGCTAAGAGCTCTACCTAAACACCGGCGTACGGCGTAGGGCTTTTAAATATTTTTACTTACATAATTTTCCAAATTTAATTTAATTTTTACTTTATTCTTAAATTAAACTCACTAACTCATAATATGCAACACCTATTTTGCTGTTGCAAAAAATGACAGTTCCTATGAGATATCTCATGTCATTTTTTAAAAGTAGAATGCCACGAAATGATTTTGCAATAACTCATTTATGAGTTAACTCGCTTTAAAATGCCACTTCTGGGATTAACGTTATATAAAAAGAAGACAGTCAATCCGCAGCGTTTCCATGCACATGGGATTGAGTCGACAGTTTTGAGAAAATATGACATTAATAATGCAAAAAAAAATTCTACTATATTTGTATTTTTACTAAATATAAAAATTATTTCTTTACTCAAAATATTATTGTCACCGCCATATTTTACTATTTTTAACACTCATACACATTTTAATTTTACATATGCAATAAAACATTTCAATCCAATCTGATTAATTTCGTTTCGTGGAGTTGAAATGGATTTAATGAAACAACTCATTTCATACTCGAGTTGAATCCGCATAGCATTAGCATGTAATGTACCTTGTTTCCATGACGAGATCAACTCGAGTTTAACTCGAGTTAGCAGTTAGCATGCATGGAAACTGGGTTTGAGTTGGAATGGAACGAATAATTGATGGTTCCATTTCAACCCCATTTCAACTCAACTCGGTACATGGAAACAAGGTAATAGAAACCTAATATAATAATGGGCGTGTTTCATAATTACAACTGGGTGTAGTGAAGGTAAGGTACAGCCACTATCCGTGTAGTACACTTCAACTACACCGATAGAGTGCTACACCGAAAAATTAACTTAAAACTATTTCACAACCGTTTCTTTTCTTTTTGCTTATTGGCTGGATTGTCAATTGACAGCTTGCTACACGATGTAAAGTGTAGCCTACACCATCTGATCCTGAATTTCAAGTTAGTGTAAAAAGTGTAGCAAAAGTGTGCTACACCCTAGCTACACTTTCAGTTATGAAACAGAAAAGTGTAGTACACTTTTTGAAAGTAGTGATTCTGAAACAGGGTGTAGCTGTTTGATAGTTCGCTACACTAAAAGTTGTAATTATGAAACACGCCCAATATATGCACTGACACGCTACGCTACCCCCGAAATACTCTCAAGTCTCAACCAATCAACATACGCAACAGCAACGCGCTACATCGCAACATTTACGCGCTACAACGCAACATTTACAACGGCGTTACAATTCCTCTCAAAGTTCTGTTGTTATGTTATGCTAATAGGCATTTTAAAGTGAGTTATCTCATAAATGAGTTATTTCAAAATCATTTCGTGGCATTCCACTTTTAAAAAATGACATGAGATATCTCACAAAGAACTGTCATTTTATGTAACAGCAAAATAAGTGTTGCATATTATGAGGTGAGTTTAATTTAAGAATAAAGTAAAAATTAAATTAAATTTGGAAAATTATGTAAGTAAAAATAAAAATAACTATTTTGTAGGAAAAATATTTATTTATAAATATTTGTATTTAAATATCTATAGATGAGTATATAATGTATAATTAAATTAATTGTATAATTAAATTATTTATAATTATAAAATTATAATATGTATATAATTAAATTAATATTACAAAATATTTAAAAGTTATTTTTACTTACATAATTTTCCAAATTTAATTTAATTTAATTTAATCATAAAAAAACAATCCCTTGTGCTCTTGTGCAGCGATCTATTTTTTTCTCATATAAAAATATAATATACTAGGTGTGGTGTGTAGGTGATATGAATAAAAATGAGAATTTACTTTACTTTTCTAAATTTTCTCATTTTTAAGTAAATAAAATACTCATTTTGATATGATGGAAAAAAATTTCTTTTGAGTATTTAATATTCGAATTCGAACATTGTATTTCGTATGAATAAAAGGCCTTTAAATGAGTAAATGCTCACTTAAATCCGAGCATGATGGATAGGTCACTTAAATGAATTTACTCATGGTACAAAAGGTATTTTGTTATATTTGGAAGTTGTTATTTGCTAATTTGGAAATATTTTGTCTCTAAAAATGTTTCAACAAAGCCGTATTCCGCTACATCTTCCTTTAGTTACTGGTATAATAGATGTTGATTTCGATGAGCATCGCGCTATACAAATTTATAAATGACGTCGAACAAATAGTGCAAAAAATTACAAGGATCTATATCGTTTTAAACAGGAAAATTTTAATTTCTTGGAGAATACTTTTTTGGATGAATATGATAAGACTAGAAGTGGTGCATTAAGCAAGCAACCAACAAAAAATTTAATCATTTTTACGTTATGTTGTAGGTCCCGGTTTCCAGGTGAAATTAAAAATAAAATAACAAATTTCAAAGTTATATGTTTTTTATTGTGTACTTTTTTTCTTACCAGCTTTCATAGTAATACCATATGGAACCAATAATTGTTCTGAAATTTTATTAGAAGCAGCTTCCTTTTGGCACCTAGCGGAAGGTGTTAGTGACTTTCCTAATAAAACCAAACCAAATTCATCCAAAAGTTTCACAAATATCATGTCATCTATTTTTTACTCTTATGACGACATTTAGATTTAATAGAAGCACGCTTGCAAGTTCATCATTTACAGGTTCATATTCTGTAAAAAAGAATTGTTTTATAAAAACATATTGTTTTAAATATGTATATCAAAAACACGAAATACGTACCAATTTCTTCAAACAAATATTCTTCTTCAAATAAGTCTTCATCCATTTTAATAAAAATTAAATTTAAAAAAAAAACAGGTAACGCACAATTATTATAAAAATAACAGTAAATAATATTTGGGCTATGTATATGTATACAAAAACTGAATTTCCTTGTGAGTATTTAGAAATTTCGAAATTCGAACTTAATTGAGTAGAGTAAAATCTTTATCATTAGTACCATTTACACGATCAAATAAAATCAAAATTTTATTTGATGAAAAAAGCTGTCAAATGAAGCTGTTAAACATTTTGCATTTACACTATCAAATAAAATCAAAATTTTATTTGATGAAAAATCTGTCAAAATACACTCGAAAAGCATTTACACGATCAAATCTTTTTGACGTGACGTTATATTTGACAAATTTATTTGAAATAAACAAAATATATTTTGATTTGAGATTTTATTTGATAGGATATTGGATGGACCATTTAGATTAGACGATCAAACTACGAATAAGAAATATATGGAAGTGGCATAAATGTTCCCTCTCTTTTTAACACATTAAAATTTTAATATATTGAAAAATTGTTTATGAAGCCACGATTTTGGTAGTTCTCTTTCCTTTTGCTCGCCGAAGTGTCAAATTAATAATATGAAAAATATTATAACAGCTGATTTTAGATTTACAGGGCTGGCTTATTTTTTTAAGTTTAAGAGTCTCAATATAAATTAACAATATTAACTAGCTAAACAAATTACTCTATTTTACTTTCCATTTGTATAATTATCGTTGCGCGACCTAAAATATTCCTTAGGATGATCTTTACTTGTATTTTTCAAAAAAAAAAAAAATTATCTCCTTAAAAATTGATGCCCGAATTAAAAAAAAA
This sequence comes from Empis stercorea, assembly GCA_949752835.1. Lineage (NCBI taxonomy): Eukaryota > Metazoa > Arthropoda > Insecta > Diptera > Empididae > Empis > Empis stercorea. Next base: position 22,805,001 of record OX457085.1, read on the forward strand.
CTAATCCGCCCTAATTTCTCATTTTTATATTTTGACAATTCGGCTAGCAAAAAAAGAGACAACTATACCCGGCGTGGCTTCAAATTTTTATATTTATGCCCTATCCATATATCTTCTATATCGTTGCGATCAAATTTATTTGATGGATGAGTCATTCAAATAAAATATTGATTTTATTTGATCGTGTAAATGGTACTATACGGTTTTGAAATGTTACTCATACTCTTTACTTTACTCAGCCTATTTTGCTAGTGAGTAAATTCTCATTTTTATTCATTAACTATTACCATGTTTCCATGCACGGAGTTGACTTGAGTTGAGTTGAGTTGAGTGAAATTCAAATTTCAACCCCAGTCGTTTGCATGCAAACACTCGAGTTGAGTTGAACTGACAGTATAAAACAGGTTTTTTTATTTCATAATAGTGCTCTTCACGACCTAAATATTTTTTCTTGATATTTTGATATTTTACGAAATAACGAGTTTTGATTGGTTAAAAAAAATATTAAAATAAAATATCACGATAGTGTCAAAAAAAATTCAAAAAATACATGCCGCTGGGCATGTATTTTTTGATATTTTGATACATATGTCAAAATACTACTATCACAAATTTTCTGTTTTGATATTATTTTTTTTATATTGACGCGGATTATTGTTTATTAAAATTAGTATTGCATTTTAAAATTAGTATTATTACATATTTACTTATTTTTCATTAAATTTAGCCAATTCTAATTTTTAACAATATTTGTTTAAATTATTTCAGTGCTACCAGATTATATAAATATGTAAAATAAACATAAAAACATGAAATATTCAGTGCTGCCAGAGGCCAGACATAATATGTAAAAAAAATATAAAAATATCTCAGGCACCAAAAACAGGTGTTCACGTAATTTTACAAAAAATATCAAAATATCCAGAAAAAATATTTAGGTCTTGAAAACCACTAATAATTAAATTAATGACATTAATTTTAATATATTTTTCTCCTCCATTACTGATATTAAAATTTTTACTTCATCGTCACTCCAAAAAAGCCTTTCTGACGCCATTATTATTAAAAAATAATAATTTTTTGTTCATTTACACATGCAAAGATATAAAATGTCAATTTACTAATCCAATGACATAACTCAACTCAACCCCACTAGTTTCGTGGAGGTGAAATGGATTTAACGAAAACTCAACTCAACTCGTGTTCGAGTTGAACCCGTCATAGAAACAAGGTATATATATCGTTCTATTTTTCATGCACAAGCTGCAATTTTTATCATTAAAATCCAGCATAATTCTATAATATTTTTGGCAACTGTATAAATTTCAGAATAAAAATTACTTTTTTGGCGTCACTGGCAAAAGAAGTTGGGATATTGGGTTTTGATTTGGACATTTGGACTGTCAAATTATACAAATTACAAAAACAAAACATTGTAAATGGACAAAAGTAGAATTTGGATGCCGCACGTTTTTATTAATTAATTACACATAATTTTATATTCAAATGAATAAAAGATATTCCTCAAAAAATGCATGTGCTAATTCAAATAATAATAGGCAAGTAAAATAAAGAAATCATTAGATAAATATTTTTATTTTTTATAAAAAAAACAAGGTACAAGCAACAGACGCCATCAACTTCTGATAATGCATCGACATCAACATCACCAAAATTCACCATTGAACAGAAAATACCACCCAACAAATTTGGACCAAATAATGTTAAACAATCAATAGACTCAAATAAAGAGGTTGTTATTCCTCGGCGTTTTGGTAAATTTTTATTTCTTTTCTTTTTTTTGTAAATATAAAAATATCATCGGAACACCAAATATTACTGAAGAATTAACAATACTTTTTTCTAAAATGAAAAGATAATTATTCTATAATTGTATTAATTTAATTGAAAATAAAGAAGCAAATAAAAGAGAAAAAAGGTTAAAAATGAAATCAAATGAATAACGTGCGAAGACAAATCAATTTATTCATCAATCAACATTCAAAACTGAAAATTTTGTTTAAATCATCTTCAACACTTTTTATTCCATCAATTAATTTTGAAATTAATTTGCTGATTTTTAAAATGGTACGAAATTGTAAGTTATTTTAAAAATAAAAAAGTAAAAAAAAATTAAATAATCTGTTTAGCAGTGTTCCAGGTTATACAATATACAATTATGGAAAATTAAGATCAGGTACATTTATATTTACATATTAATATAATAAATTTTGTTTCGAAATTCCAAGCACTCAAGTGATAGATCATAATCATCAATCAACATTCAATAACTGAATCAACTAAATACATATATTAATCAGATCAACTAATAAGTTTTTAATTCTTCAATCAACTCCTACAATCAACATTAAAACGTACATTTTGAACAATTTTTTAAAATTTAATATATTTATTTTCGTATTTTGAAATAATTTAAATTTTTGAAATTATTAATTTAAAATATTAAAGTAAATTAATTATTGAAAATATAAATTAATATTTTAACGTAAAGTAATTTACAAATTAGATTAAAACATAATATTTAAAAAAATGATAACGCAAGAATAAAGTCTAAATGGATATATAAAAACAAAAAACAAGATAACAAAATTAGTTTTCACTAATTTCCAATTTTTTTTCCTTATAAATTTAGGTGAAGGTAGTAAACCGATTTTCAATCGTCAAGATGTACAAGTAAATTCATGTTTACAATCAAGTAATACTAGAAAGAGTGTTAGTCCACTCAAAAAGACTGAACGTAGAATATCATCAAGTTCTGTAAATGATTTATTTTTTTGAAAATTCAATTTAAACACATTTTTATTACATAATAGAGTTGCAATAGTAGTCCAGAGCGATACCGCCCTAAAACCAAGAATCGTGAAAGATCAATATCGCCGAAACGAAAAAAATCTCCAGATAAAGTTCCATATTTTGCTGACACAAAACGTGAACAGGATCGCCTAAGATCAAAGGTGGAAGTTATATGTAATAAAAATGATAAACGTACTACGGAAACTCTTAGAAGTAATAGATCTAAAAGTCGAAATCGGTCATATGATATTAAACGTAGAAGATCATCAAGCCGGGAAAGATATAGGAGTGAAAGTCATAGTAGTAAACATAGACGTAGTAGACAAAGTCGTTCTAGATCTCGTTCTCGCGATAGAGATAGATATTATGGAAGTAGAATACCTGTCCAAACTCAATTTATACCTGTCCCTGTTCCTATGGAATATTCACCATTTGTAAATAATGTTATTTATTGATTTAAAATTTAAATTATTCATTTTTATTCTCTTTTTAGGCCCCAAGGTGGATTCATCCTATGATACCTTATACATTTCCACGGTATCCACCCTTTGCGAATGTTGTGCGTCCACACTTTCCTATTCCTCCAAGATTTCCACCCAGAATGCGAGGACAACGATTCCAAAGACCACAAAGAGGAAGAAATTCGAGGAATCAATAGCCAAAATTAAGTTTAAATGATATGTATATATGAATAATTTATAATGAATTTTATGTAATAAGAAAATAATCTTAAGAATAAAGAAAAATTGAAGAAATTATTATTTTTCATAACAAATAATAGATATCTCAATAAAAAGGTAGAAAATACTGTAATAACACATTAATAGAGAAATGATAATAATAGGGTTCGATTCGTAATTTTTTTCAAAAAAAAAATTATATATATTAAATCGAAGGCCAAATTCGCAGCAAAATAATTTATAATTATATTCCAAGACCTTAAAAGAACAAAGATATTTCAAAATTAATATTATTTTAATCATAAATCGAATATCAATTATAATTTGTTAAAAATAAATCTTATTTACACATGCAATTTTATAAACGCAAAAAAAAAAATCTTACATATTAAATATATTAAAAACAAAAACTAATAATTCTGATGAATTATATTTTTACTAATCACTTAAAACGATTAGAAGTCTAGAAAATATGATTTTCTAATGAAATTTCTTCTTCTTTAAAACATAAAAAATTCATATTATTGCCGATGAAATTGTTAAACTTATAAAATAAAATACGTTTTTTTTTTGTAAAAGATGAACATAAAAATTTGTACATAATAATTCACTGATAACAGAGAAGAAATGATAAAATACATAATTTTTTTGTTAGTTGCCATTCAAGATTTTTGCACTAGAAAATATTTGCTCTTACTTTAACTTATTTATTTTTTACAAATTTATTATTTATTTATTTTTATGAAAATATTTGAATTGGCAAAAAACTTTTTTATAGAATTTACATGTTTGTATGAAATAAGTTATTATCTATATAAAATGTGTATAAAAGTCATCTTCTCTGAATACATTTTTTTATACAAATTTTTATTTAAATTCATTCATATAATAAAGATTTCTTATGTAAATCTTTTTAAATTATTTATTATTTTCTATATATCTACTTTGGGTCTAAATTGCAACCTCAACGGTGGGTCCCGAAATCTCCATCTAGTGACATATACAAATTTTAATGTATGATCTTTGCCCAGCAGTTCTTCATTACATAAAATATCAATCTAAAAAATATATATATAACATATTTCGTCTAAATATATCAATGTTTTGTTTTACTTACTTCTCGATATTTTTCTATTTCATTTAATACTTTTTTAGCAACAAATTTTTTTAAATGTGTTATTGTTGCTTGAGAACTACATCGTACATATTTTCTCGTTAAATTATTCAAATTATTACCATTATTTACACTAATACATTCCAAAGATATATTAACTTGTTCGTCTTGTCGATGATAATCAGTTTCAGCATGTGCATCATTAGCTTTTTCGTCATCTATTTCATGATTTTGTGGCATATCTTTAGGACAAGCCATATTTCGACTTCTATAAAAATCTCTTTCTCTTTTCATTTCGTCTATAAAGATTTTAATATAGAATAAAATTTTATATACCTTTATTTTTTTAATTAATTTAATATAACTAACCATCTTGTAAATTTGGTACCAATTTGTATACAATATCCTGCATTGTCCGATCAAAACTTATATATTGGAGAGGATGTGACTGATGAATAACATTGTCACAAGTTGGACATGTTTTTTTCTCCTCTAAGTGTTTAACTAGACAACTTTTACAAACTTTAAAATTAAGGATAAAATGATTTTATTTCCATAAAAATATTTATAATATATAATGTAAATAATTTATTTAACAAAAGATCTTATTAGTTTTAGGGACATTCCTTTTTTATTATAATATTACTTACATGTATGTAAACATTCTGTTACTGTTGTAGCATCAATAAAGTAACCCCCGCAAATTTTGCACGTAATATGGGTATTAATTGTTTTTAATTTTATTTTTCTTTCCATATCCATTATAAAAATAATTTGTTTTTCGGTAATTTCATTGCAAAATTATTATTTTTTTGTCTACAATCTCTAAACAAAAATAAGTTTCTATGGGACTTGAAGTTTGAAGTGTGAGTGTGAGTGAGTGGCAAATATATTATTTATGTGTTGCCAATTCAAGAATAAAGTACAAAAAATAATATAATCTAGATCTAGACAGTAACACAACCTAGCAGCAAAAAAAGCATCGGCAACAGTAGCGGCGGCGGCAGGAACAGCCAAAAAAGTTTTAAAACAGAACATAACAGCAAACAGTAGGCAGCAGCAGCATTTCTGACAATTAATTTGTATTGAAATTGAAAATAATAATTTTTAGTATGCTTTGTCAAAATTATTTATTTCATGTCGGCAGCAAAGCAGCAAATTAGAGATTAGGATTGATAAGCAGCCGCTGCTGCTGCTCGCTGCCTTGTTGTGTTACGTATCATTCAAACTGTATTGTTTTTCAAATTTTGCTGCCACTGCCGATGCCGATGTTTTTTGCTGCTAGGTTGTGTTACTGCCTATCAGGTCAGGACAGGAGATGCTATAGTATAATTTTGCCCCTACAGCTGTGTCGAAAATTTTTTAGTGCTTTAGTTGTCAAAAATAATTTTGAGTTGTCAAAAATAATTTTGTTCTGTATTTATTTTATATATAAATATTCCCCTTTCGCTCCACAAAAACATTCGATACATAATAATCACTATAGCATCTCCTGATATTAGCTGTGTTTTTTTTATTCCTACTCTGTACTACTCGATATAAAAGGAATAAAAAACTATGTAGTGCAAGGGGAAAATATGATTTAGAATTGATTGAAAAAAATTTGCCCACTTAGGGTGCGTCTAAATTGGTTAAAAATTGGTTAAAATTTGAAATTTTGACATAGAAATTCGAATTTCTGACATTAATATTCACCTTTCACAGGCGCCGAAAATTTAACTTTTACGTCAAAATTTCATGACGGTCCAGACCGTCATGAAATTTCGACACAATAGTTAAATTTCAATCTAACCTAATAAAATACTATTCGCGAAAAACTCTTGTATATTCTTTTTTTTTATTCATTCCAATAAAAAAAAAATATGTTACAAAGTAGCCACTCAAAAAAATTTAGGATTTTTGTATAAGAGTAGGCTAAAATTGATTTTGAAATAGTTATACAAAAACAAATATTTGATTTAAAAGTTTCTTGTTCAGGTACATATTAGTAATATTTATGTGCTGTGCTGCAATTATTATAATAAAATTATAAAAAATGGCTATAATATCTAAATATCCATTAATTATTTTTAAATATTCCAATAAAATTGTTAATATTATTGGGAAATTTATTTTACAAATTGTATTCATTATGAATAAAAATTTAAATTTAGCTGTCAAATTTTTAACCAATTTAGACGGCAAAATCGTTAAAAATACTTACCACGATTAAATTTCATTCACCACGGTCAAATTTATTTCACCTTTTTTTAAACCAAAAATCTTTTTAACCAATTTAGACGCACCCTTAGTTGATATTTTTTAAAAATCAAATTTTCAATATTCAAATCTTTGACTATTACCATGTTTCCATGCACGGAGTTGAGTTGAGTTGAGTTATCGTTCAGTTGAAAAAATTAAAATTTCAACCCCAGTTGTTTCCATGCAAAAACTAGAGTTGAGTTGAGTTGAACTGACAGTTCTGGCAACACGATATAAAACAGGTTTTTTTATTTCATAATAATTAAATTTATGTCATTAATTTTAATATATTTTTCTCCTCCATTACTGATATTAAAATTTTTACTTCATCGTCACTCCAAAAAAAGTCTTCCTGACGCCATTATTATTAAAAAAATAATAATTTTTTGTTCATTTACACATCCAAAGATATAAAATGTCAATTTACTAATCCAATGACATAACTCAACTCTGCAATATATACCTTGTTTCCATGACGAGTTGAACCCCGTAGAAACACGAGTTGAGTTGAGTTTTCGTTAAATCCATTTCAACTCCACGAAACTAGTGGGATTGAGTTGAGTTATGTCATTGGATTAGTAAATTGACATTTTATATCTTTGTATGTGTAAATGAACAAAAAATTATTAAAAATAATAATTAACCTGTTTTATATCGTGTTGCCAGAACTGTCAGTTCAGCTCAACTCAACTCAACTCCGTGCATGGAAACATGGTAAATATATGGACTGCTAATCGTTTATAATTTCCTTTGCTGTCAAAGAAAAAAATTCTATTAGGACTGGTAGCGCATAGCACCAAGGGGGCTACTATGAAACTATTCGATCGCCGCGCATATCGAATATTATGCGCAAAATAAGAATGCGATCCGCGTCGAATTACCCTACTATGAAAATTAGATATCGAACAACTTTTTTGACGCTTTATCCGAGACACATTTACAAAAAACATTGGCGCTTTACCAATTTTTATAGGCGCATTGTCATTTTTATTGGGGTATTTGTGGCTGTTTATACACGCCTGCCCAGGCGACTGCCTGAACCATTTTCGTAGAAGAGAGGTAAGTGCGGGCAGAGGTAAAAAAAGTTCAAAAAATTTAGAAATTTTTTCTGTTGCCCCGTTCCTCTCCATTTGTTTCAAGTTTCCATAATTCCTTTTTTGTCAAAAATTTATTATTATTTTCAAACAGCCGGACGAGTAACATCTCCGGAAGAAAATATTTTTCATTGACCATAATTTTCAAACTGCCGAACGAGCAACATCTCCGGAAGAAAATATAAATAAATTAGTAATTGTGGAAAATATAAACAATATTTTTATTAGTGAAATATTTTCCATTATTTCTAATTATTATTTTTTTACAAATGATTTTAAAAGCAGATAATTATTATATCTTTTTCTAAAAAAAAATTATATTTTTATATTTATATAAAGATAAAAGAAGGATTTCAAAATTATTATCGTAATACTTATATATTTATTGGACTTTATTTGTTTGGCCTTAATTTCCTTTTTCATTTTTGTTATACAAAGGAAAATAAAATATTATAGAAAGATGGAAAATAGTAAAAAAATTGACCTTTCTAACTTTGTTTAAAATGAATTAATCCTTCTTTCTTCTTTTAAATGTTGAACTATGAAGTATTATCTTATCTTTCTATATCGTAATATCAAAACTTCAATTGAGTCATATATAGAAAACTAATTTATAACTATGTATTATAAAATAAAATTAGAATAATATAATAAAAATGTAATAATTGCTTAATACAAATAGAGAAATATTTATATAAAAACAAATAAAATAGATTTCATATCTAATAGAGATTTCATAGATTTTATAATCGTAATGATAAATCAAAACTAATAATTTTCAGGTTTTGTATTTTAGGAATATAAAAAAAATTAGGATAAATATATATATCTCTCTGTCCTTAATTTTTTTAAATCTGTCTCTATATTATTATACATATAATAATATAGACAATAAATATGTATATAAAATATTATATAAATATTTATATAATAAATTTTCTATGTTTCACGGAAAAAATATAGAGCAAATAAATATTAATATTAATATTAATACTGAATATTAATGAAATATATAATTAAAGAGGAGGAATTAAGAAACAGAGGAGGAATTAAGAATTTTGTGATATGTTTTTATAAAACAAATATTAAAATAATATTAAATTAAATTATATTTAATATTTTTTTATATTGAAAACAGTGATGGATACGTCGATCGCATTATTCGAGGAACCACAAATTTGGCAAGCATCATAGCTGAAAGTTATACTTGCAGTCAAGTATAATATTTTACATAATTTTAGATAATTTATACCATGTATAATATACATAGAAACAAATATATTATATTTATTATACATAGTATTAATTATCTAAACTCAATTAAAATGTAAAATATTATACTTGACTCTACAATGAAATTAATTCAAATTCATGATTAGTTAAATATTTGTATTTACGAATATGTAGTAAAACTTAGATTTATTAATACTTGTAACTCTACGATTATGCACTTCGTGGCTCATTAAGAGTTACAAGTTACAACTCTAGCATTCAAAATCAAAATGATTTTTTTCAATTTACGAATGTCAAACTTAACATATTTCAATACCAAAATGTTCCTCAATAAACTCTCCAGGTACGATCTTTTCCCTAATAATTCAGTTTCGGCCATTTTGAAATTGTTGAATTTTAAATGAAAAAATTGGGTGAGGAAGGCGCATCTAATCACAAAAAGTATATCAAGTCGCTCCTAGGCAGGCGTGTATAAACAGCCACTTTAGAATAAAATGATCAGCTGATTGTTTAAAAACATAATTTTTGACATTTATAAATATAAACAAGAAGTTTATTTTGGTAAACTTAAACTTATTAATTTAATTTTGAACTAAAGAAAGTAAAAAAAAGTATAAAATGGATTTATTGCATTTTGCTTTATATCGAGGAGCATTTAAAATTTTTTTTAGCGATGTCGTCATTTTTTATTAAATAAATACTCCACTAATAACAAATTGTTTTGAATTTGTTGAAACCCGAAAATAAAAAATTAAAAAAATTTCTTACTTTTATTTAAACTACATTTATTGTTTTTTTTTATTTAATATAATTTATTTACACATTAAATAAATATATTTTTTAATTTAGAAATGCTTACATTTTAAAATAACTACCGGAAATAAATATCCGTCATCAATTTTGCTGTCGAATATAAATATTCGATCGCGCATAAAATGCGCAGGCGCGGCAATTTAACGTTCATGGTAAGGCGGATCATTCGACAGACGTCGAATATTTTTATTTCATAGTAGCAAAATTCGATATTCGATAGGCGCGGCGCGGCGCGCGCATTTTTTTCATAGTAGCCCCCCAGAGATGGCCAATAAAAGAACTAAAGTTATGGAATTCTGAAATAAATCCAGTAGAATTCTCAAGTAAAATCTATGGAATTCTCATCCTATCGATGAAAAAATATTTTAGTTGCTTTTCATAATTTTTTAAAAAGTAATTATCACCTGTTATTGCAAAAAAGGTGAAAATATTATTCATTTTTAGTTAATTGTTCATTTTTAGTTAAAATTCAAATTACTTCAAAAATTTAGGGATGCAACAATATAAATTCTCTCTATAACCACTTGTGCATGCTGCTGCTGCTCTGCCTAATGTAATTTATTATATTTATTTATTTATTTATTTATTTCACCAAAACAAGGTACAACATGAAACTTAAATCTATATAAATATACAGGACTTTATCTTAATTTTTAATTATGATAATATTCAAACAATATATTTAAGAATTACATATATATAAGTACAATAGAATTAAATATATAATTAAATAAATATATATAAGTTATAAGGAAAATATTTTTGTTTATACCTATTAATATTTTATAAATATATATACATGATAAAGGCAACATTACCCAATAAAGGAGCGTGTAAGGATAGACTTGAAGTGATTTTTTGATATGTCCGAGGAATAACTTTTACTGTGTTTGTTGAAAGTTATGCAACACCTATTAATTGGTTCATTCCTGGCGTATTTCTATTGTGTGTGAGTAAGTCTTTAAGAGGCTTGTATGTCTTGTTCGTCTGACGTCGTCATTAAACTTAAGTGCCAGTTCGTCTGACGTCGTAATTAAACTTAAGTGCAAGAACCGTTCGTTTCGAAAAGAAATTATAGTCACAATGTATTCGTTCCGTTTATATAAAAAAAATATGTTTAATCTCTATTTTATGTATTAAAATAAATATTTTCTGCATTTATTATACAATACTGGATGCTTCTTAACATTTTCAATAAACTCCCCCGTAATAATTCAAAAAATTTAAATTTCAAATGTATAATTTATAGGTTATGTCATTCGACCCATCCGGCAAAGTTAAAATATTTTTAACTCTTTTCGAATGAATTCGTTTCGACACGTTCATTGTGACTTGCAATCCGGCATACCATATAAAATATATGGGGCTGTCAAAATTTGAAATTTTCGATTCGAACGGCACGTTCACTGTGACTGGCACTTTAATTCTATTTTTTATAGAAGTCACGTCAACATTACCATTCAATACGTCAAAAGTGAAACAAGAGATGAGCACTTTACGCCTTGAAGAAAGAGGAATGATATTAAGTAATTTAATTCTATTTGAATAACTCGGTAAATTAGCAGTCATTTGGGTTACGTAAATTGCGTAGTGCAAAAAGCAAGAATTGTTTTTGAATGGATTCGATTCTGTCAATATGAATTTGAAAAAAAGGATCCCAGATAGAACATGCATATTCAAGGACCGGACGGACGATTGAACAGAATAACGATTTAGTTACCCAGACATTCTTAAATTCTTTTGCTCTTCTTTTAATGAAACCTAGAAGTTTTTTTGCCTTAGAAACTATTTGGTCGATGTGGCAAGTGAAGCTAAGTTTCACGTCCAACAGTACACCTAGGTCCTAGGTCATTGATATGATTAGCCCGATTGAGCTGTGTACCATTAATATGGTAGTCATGCAGCAAAATTGATTTTTTTCGGGAGAAACTAATCACATGACATTTTTTTACATTCAGGTTTAATTTATTGGAAATACACCAGTTTTCTAGGTCCTGAAGTTTCTTTTGTAAGAAGATAGAGTCAGACAATGTAGCTATGATTTTATATAGTTTAAGATCATCAGCATAGAAGAGATGTGATATGTCGGCAAGACATTTCGAGAGATCCCTGATAAAGATGTTTAACAGAAGGGGTCCTAAATGACTACCTTGAGGAACCCCTGATGTGACATCAATACCGGATGAAATAAGTCCTTGGAATCTTACGAATTGAGTCCTATTACTAAGATATGAAAAGAGCCAATTTAAAATACGGCCAGTAATTCCAATTAAATGAAGTTTATTTTTTAAGAGGTTGTGATCAACACTATCAAAAGCTTTGCTAAAATCAGTGTACACAGCATCTATTTGGTGGCCATTTTCCATATTACATAGAATGTCTGAAGTAAAAAGCATTAGGTTAGTAGTGGTGGATCGACCTTTCCTAAAACCATGCTGTTGGTCATTTAAGACCAATTTTTCAAAAAGCTTCGGTAAAGCTGATAGAATAGCGATTCCTCTGTAATTGTCTATGTTGCATTTGTCACCACTTTTATAAATAGGAGTTAAGAAGGACGACTTCCAGTCAGATGGGAAAATGCCAAGAGAGAGAGATTTGTTAAAGATTAAATTTAATGGTATTGACAATTGTTGGGCACAGCTGTGAAGGAAACTGGGTGGTATTAAATCTGGTCCTGGACCCTTTTTAATATCCAGGTTGAGTAACTCTTTCAAAATCTCATCAGAAGTTAAGGCTAAGGAGTTAATTATTGGATGTGTAGATTGCGATAGGTTATTGTTTGGCCTTGATGGTGGCTTATAAACTTCACGAAAACGAGCTGCAAACATATCACAAATTTCACTTGGTGAGGATGATGTTTTGTCATCCTTAAACATAGTGGAAGGATAGCCATTGCATTTTCTTTTTAAGTTGACAAAATCAAAGAATTTTTTAGGATCAGTGATGATTGTTTGACTAAGGTTATTAATATAACAATCATAAGATTCCCTTGATTTTGATGAGAATTCAGACGCTAGTTTCTGATGAATCTGAATTAATTCAGCATCAGGATTAGAATCGTTTTTAATTTTATAATATATTTTGTTTCTGCGGTTACGTAATGCTCTAAGGTCCTTGTTTAACCATGGCTCAGTAAGTTTGTCTTTTTTATGATTTTTGGAGCGTTTAGTTCTATTATATTGAAAATCTCATCGTAAAATACTGATGAATTATCGTCAAGGTCGTTGCATGAGAGCATGTCGGTCCAGTTGATGGTAGCCAGAGCATTGTTGATACTTTCATAGTCAGCGTTTTTAAAATCATAAACAACTTTTTTGTTGTAAGTCTTAGTAAACGTAATATGAGACGTTTGAAGTTCAACAATGATGGCGGTGTGATGTTTAGAGTTGGAGAAAAGATTAGAGGTAGTGTCGGCAGTTGTAACAGTTGCTTCGTCATATGTATTTGTAAAAACTAAATCAAGCCACCTCCCATTGCTATTAGGACAAGAATTAATTTGTTGAATGTCATTACTGTAAAATAAGTCAATTAATGAAAAATCAATTTCATCAGTAAAATTAACTGGGAGCAAGTGGTTGTCACAGTTATCTTTTATAAAAAGAAGCTTTGGGCGATTAAGATCACCAAAGATGAAAAATTTATCATTTTCTACCATTGAACTGATGATATTTCTTGATGACTCATAGAATTCATTATACGTACTTTCGTCAGAATTTGGTGGGATATATACTTCACCAATATATATATTGCTTTTATTAATCAGTATATTAATGAATTTATGCTCAAAGTGACCTGATTGGACAGTAGAAATATTAAAGTGTGACAGATAATTACGTACTGCAATTAAAACTCCACCACCTCTGGACATACCAGAAGCACTATAATCTCTATCGTCTCTATAAATGGTCCATTCGCTATTGAGAATTTCTTCGTCTGTATAAGAATCATTAAGCCAGGTTTCCGAGATAATTATTATATCAAATTGGCACGAGCTGGCTTCAAGAAATAAGTTCTTTATTTTGCCTCTTATACCACCACAGTTATGGAAAAAAATTCTAAGCGGGCTTGATGGCGTAAAAGATTTAGAAGAAGGGGATGTAAAATGTTTTTTTTTCGGTATTTTGTCTTTGTAGGGGACGAAAAAACTTGTCCTGATTTTCCCTTAGTTTTTGCATTTGAGCCGTATGCTTAGAATTAATATGGTACTCAAATGTAGCTAGATCTTTTTCAGTTTGAGATTTCGAAAATCCTAACTGCTCATGAAATTTGAAATATAAAGATTCTAAGGCATTGAAATCAGTTGGAAAGCCTTCTTTTTGAATAGAGACTAATGTGCTAGTTTTAATTCTACCGTCCACACAAATGTCCTGTGGTTGCTTGTGTAGATAAGCCAAGAATAAGCGTACGTCCTCAAAAAGTCTACGTTCCCTAAGCCGACCCAATAAATATCTATTTTCCGAGCTATTTATAGAATTAGCTGTAAGTTTTACTTTTGGTGGGAAAAGAGGATCTAAAAAGGATTTAATATGAGGGCTGTTGCCTTTATTTTTTGTTTCATTAATAGTTTCACCCTGTATAAAATTAATTGTTTCTATAACAGCAACCTCATCAATAGAGTTAAGGTTGAAACTAGGTCGATTACTGTAATTAATTTTTTTGTTATTAATTTTATTAGTATTAATATTATTATTATTTTTATTATAATTATTAATATTTTCATTATTATTATTATTATTATCTTTATTATTATTATTATTGGAATGTGTATGTGTGGAAGGTGGGATTTTAAGATTAGTGGGGTGTGTCGGTGCAGAATGAACTATTGCTTTGTGTATAAATTGATTAGAATGGTATATGGAATTTTTTTTAGTAAAATGAGGAATATTGTTTTGAGTGTTGGTGTTTTGATAGGGTCTATTTTTATTTTATTTTGATAAAACTGTATCTACAGTATAATTAGGACTTATATATTTAAAATTAAAATTATTATGCTTATTAGTATTTTTAATAGATAAATCACAATTATCATGATTAAACAATTGAGTTTTTTTAAAAGTAACGTTAGGATTAATATACTTAGAAATTAAGTTTTTATTCTTATTCATAGACTTAATTTTATTTTTACTCTGCCAATGTGATAGTTTCATTTTACCCCATGTGAAGACCTCCTTCTTGGAAGATGTGGAAAAGAAAAACCATTCATATTTCAATGGAATCATAATTTTAAAACTGTTGTATTTTGTATTTCTTTTTCTTGACTTATGTGATATTATTCTTTCACATTGAAGATTAGAAATTCCAAACTGGTTCTTAAAATATTCCTTAAGCCAAGATTCATCGACTTTCTTTGCTACACCCCT
Organism: Empis stercorea; assembly: GCA_949752835.1. Lineage (NCBI taxonomy): Eukaryota > Metazoa > Arthropoda > Insecta > Diptera > Empididae > Empis > Empis stercorea. Next base: position 22,820,350 of record OX457085.1, read on the forward strand.
TAAGAAGTAAGTTGCAGTTTCATCACTTCTAGCCTTATTGACTATAGAATTAATAGAAGGAACAGAAATTGCCTTATTGGTGCAATTTTCTTTCTTACTATTTTTTATCTTCGTATGAGTGATTGAACTTTCCATTTTGTTTGCATTTTCGAGACGCGTAATTCGGTTATTCCAGTCAGATTCTGACCAAAGGGCATTGAACTTAGTGATTCGCGGTATAGAAATCGTTTGTGTGGATAATGCGGGTGGTTGAACTACTTCAGGACATAAATTAATAATTGCAGAAATTTGGGGTAAACTCGGCGATACTTTAATAACAAGGTTGTCAGATTCAATTGACTGTATAGCAATTTCACCATCGTCTATGTATTAGATTCCCAGCATCATGTAATTCTGCATGAATTGTTAAGTTGTGAGGTGGGCTATAGATAGTCTGGGTTTCCGGTAAAGTATCCAGTTTACCTGATATTAACTTAAGTTCATCAAGAATATCGTTAATTCTCCGCCGAGTAGCCGAGAGATCTACACTAAGACTACTAAAAGAATTTTTTAAACCATCGTCATTCAGATTAAATTCAGGATATTTGCCATAATCGAAATGCTTCAAAGAAATGTCATCAATTTTGCCTGATTGATAAGTTAAGAGTTTAGATGATTTATCGAAATGTTCTTTTTAAGGTCATCATTAATTAATTTATAAATCAGATTTTCGAACGCTAGAATGAATTGAGGCAAGTTCTTTTTTTAGTTCCAATATAAGCAAGTTATTACTATCATTTTGCGTAGATTTATTATTAATCATAACTTTTATTTTGGAAAGCTCGCTTTCGATATTTTTGATTCTAATACATTAAAAGATATAACTGTGTCATTAATGGTGTCCAAGTTGTTGGTGATATCTTCAATATTTTTATCATTGCTATCAAATTTGTGGAGTTGGCTTAGAATAATTTGACTATTCGATACGTTGTCAGTGGCTATCGACTTGATCAACTCTGTCAAACCTTTTATATGTACGTTATTGCATTTAATAGCCAACATGATATGAGCGAGAGAGATGTCTTTACATTCATTGCAGTAAAATGTAAACAGACTAAGGTATTCTTTTAGGTAGTTTGAAGATCTTCTACTAAGTCCGACACAAATAGGATCAAAAGACTTACCGCAGATTCCCAGCGCCGGCTCTATGGTTCTATGCGCCCTATGCAAATTTTTTTTTGCGCTGATTGAATTTAAATCTACATAGAACCACAAACTAATAAACTCTATACAGACAATTATATTAGAACAACATTTTTGTCATGATTTTCTGGCTCCATAAAGAGAAAACTGATAAATTCTGGAAAATGTAGAATGAAAAGTAGGAAAATTTGTTTCTCTTACTTTTTGTTCTACATTTTCTACATTTTTCCAGAATATATCATTTTTCTCTTTATGGAGCCAGAAAATCATGACAAAAATTTTATTCTAATATAATTGTCTGTATAGAGTTTATTAGTTTGTGATAGAACGTAGAATTAAATATCTATTGATATTTATCAATTATATTAGTGATAATTCTTACAATTTTTTACTAATAAGAAAATTAGGTTTGTAGCTTAAATAATCCTGTCGGGAATTTTCTCGATTAAAATATCATGGTTTTGATGGCTCCACGAAATATCGACCGACGAAAAATCGCCCAAAAAATTTGGGCAATTTTTCATTATGAAATATCACCCAAAATCCAAAATGAAATTAAGCCCAATAGAGATGAAAAATTGCCCAAAAATCAAAAATGAAAAATCACCCCAAAAATTAAGAACGAAATAACATTTTTTTTTTCAAATATATATTTGCATTGAATTATCCGAGATCTGTCTACAATAAACGGATCTATAAGACGCACCATCAGCAATGCTTTGCATTCAACTATTTAATGCTTTACTTAACTTATTTATCGGAAAATAACTTCATTTTGCAACTTTCGGAAAAGGGAAAATCACCTCTTTTTCTAACTTATCGGCAAAGGAAAATAAATTCATTTTGCAACTTTTCGGAAAAGGAAAATTCCTTATTTTTTCAGCTTTTTGTTGTTTTTTTTTTCAAAACGGTGTAAAAAGCTGCAAAAAGCTTTTTAATTTTTTTTTCAAAGCTGCAAAAAGAAAGAGTTTTCCCTTTTCCGAAAAAAGTAATATTTTTTTTTATTAAATATGAATTTTTGGCTCCACGAAATATCGCCCAACGAAAAATCGCCAAAAAAAAATGAAAAATAGCCCAAAAATTTTTTTTGGATTATTTTTCATATTCGATTTTTGGGTGATTTTTCATTATGATATAAAAGTTGCATATGAAATATCTCCCCAATTTCTATTGTTATTTTTTGGGCGATTTTTCGTTGGGCGATATTTCATGGAGCCGGTTTTGATGGTTTCATTTTTATTGTTTGAAATTTAATTTCCTCAAGATAAGTACCGTCACACACTTTCTTCACAATTTGTATTAATAAAAAATTAAAAATTTTTTGCATTCACGAATTTTACTATTTTACTTGTAAAAAATAAAAAAAATAATAAAAAATTAAAAGAATAATATATAATTATTTAAATCGAAAGAGGAAAGGCGCCCTTTAGATCGGCGCCCCCATGCATTGCATGGTCTGCATATTATGGTGAGCCGGGCCTGCAGATTCCGCTACAGTTCACCCAATCGATGTTGTTATCAATTATAGCACAATTATTATTTCCGCACTTTATGGACATTATGTATTTATAGTTATATGAAAATTTTATATGAAATTCTAATATATTAATGGTTTCAAAATTAAAATTAAAATCACTTTATTAGTAAATTTTTATATTACAAAAATAAAGTAATGTATATAAATTTCACAATAGTACAAATGCAGAAATATAAAATTTATCAAATTAGAGGTTAATGAATATTTATGAATATTTATAATAATTCAAATATAAAGCACTAATAAAAATTATAATTTAAATTAAATTATAAATTAAAAACACTTTATGTGCAATTTTTTTTTATATTACAAAAATAAATATTATATAAAATGTATCTAAATATCACAAGAGTCCGATTACAGTATTAAGTTATTGCATTATATTTTTTTGTTAAATTAATTTTTAATTAAAAATTAAAAGTGATGGGACAACAAAATAACTAGGTCACGAAAAATAAGTTAAAACAATATATGGTACAGGTAAATGAACTGTGAATAATGCAATGAATGAATAAAACACGGAGCGAAATAAAAACACGTCCGTTCAGGTTGGAATTAATTAGTTAATTTTAAACGTTTAAATAACATCACATATACATATATTTGATAATTGAAATTCAAAATAAAAAGAAAATCAAAACTAAATTCCAAACATACATATATAAATTTCAACTTTCCAAAGAGTTAAATTAAATTGTTTTAGTTTTAAATATCTAGAGTTGAATAAGTAGAGAAAGAATACAACTTTTCACATTTGGAAATCACTCACATAATTTAAATAACATTCAACATTCAAAAAATTTAAATCAGATTTAACCAAAAATACAAATTCTTTGAATTATTAAAATTCGTAGAATATTTTTGAATAAATTATTTAGTTGTTTTATTGGCCGTCAAATAGGTGAGCGTCGCCAAAGGCAATTCGGAATAGTTAGTTATTTTTTTTCGCCATCTCTGGTGGTATGCGCATAGTCGGTGTTGGCTACCGCAATGAAGTTGGTTACTAGCAGTCCATATATTATATAGTCAAAGATTCAAATATACGAAATGAAGTATCTTATTGTCAAATTTATAGTTGCCATATTAAAATTTAATAATTTCCCATTAATTTCCCTTTTACTCTACATGTAGTACTGGATAATTATGTAGAGTATATATATATATATATATATATATATATATTGCTTCATATATTGTAAAAATATCTAAATTTCGAAAAATTTTTTTTCGAGATTTTGATTTTTCTGGACGTTTTAGATGTCATGGATTCAGAATCAGCAAAAAAACATCCGTGTCCGTCAAAAATTTTACCCCTTCCCCTTTTATTATGGGTGAGGGGGTAATTTTATGAAAGAGGCTGCAGCACCTCAGCGGGGGACTGGATTGAAAAAATGAGAAATTATTTTCTTAAAAATACTATCTTACAACTTGTGCCAAAAATTTATTTCCCTACCTGCAACCCCCTCTAAGCTACATCACTTAGAAATGTTACATTTCAAAATTTATTATATAGTTTATGAAAATTGAATATTTTCCCTTTTCATAGGGGTGAGGGGGTATATCTATTAAACAGGCTGGGGGTATATCTATTATACCTCGGCGGGGGACTGGATTGAAAAAATGAGAAATTGTTTTCTCAAAAATACACACCTACACCTTCCATACAAAATTGAGACACGTACCTTCAACCCTCTTCATTTTACAGGGGCAAAAAGTTCGAAATTTATAGAATAAAAACATATATATATTACATTTCGAGTATTTAGTATAAATATGGTATTACAAATTCGAGTACTTATTTATAAAAACTTGATTGTAATTTTAAATTGTACAACTTTGGGAGTTTTGTAAAAATCATAATTTTTGTTTAAATCTTCGTTTTCACTAAATCCTAGGTGGATCAAAAGGTTATATGAAGCACTCTTCCAACTTGGCAGCTTTTTTTTTCGTAGGTAGGTGGGGAAATCTTTTAAAGAAGGGTCCGCTATAACTATATTTCAAAGCTAATATCTAATCTAACACCTTTGCGAAAAATTTGAATTTCACGAACCACGTAATATATATAAAATTAAAAGTAATAATTTTTTCAAAACTACCAATGTTGTACAATTTGAAATTATTACTAAGTTTCAATAAATAAATACTCGAAATTGTATATCCAATATAATATTAATTTTTTAAATGTCGAAATTTTTACCCCTGTAAAATGAAGAGGGTTGCAGGTACGGAAACAAATTTTTCGCATAAGGTCTAAAATAGTATTTAAAAAAAACTTATTTCTTACTTTTTCAATTCCCCGAGGAGGTGTTGCGAGGGGGTATATTTATAAAACAAGACCTAAACCTAATTTATAAATTTCAAGTTTATATCTAAACTGTGGCTTATTTTATAGTCATTTTAAGTTCCAAAAATTAAATTTTCATAAAATATATAATAAATTTTGAAATGTTGCATTTCTAAGCGATGAAGAATAGAGTGTGTTGCAGGTACGGAAACAAATTTTTCGCATAAGGTCTAAAATATTTAGAAAACAAGGTCCATACCTTCCGCGGGGGGCTAATTTAAAAAAATGAAAAAATACTTTTTTAACAATGGTCTTGTTTTATAAATATACCCCCTCGCCTGTATAAAAAGGGAAAGGGGTGAAAATTTTGAATGATTTCGAAAGATACTAACCTATTATATCTAACTTATAAGATAATAGGCCGTATATTAAATGTTTCATAGGCTATGATCATTTTAAATACTAAAAATACAATTTTAATAGTCCCATAAAAATTCTTTCACTAGTAAAATGAAGGGGGGTACAGGTATGAGGCTGATTTTTATGTAGAAGGTGTATAATAGTATAATGAAGAAACCTATTTCTCACTTCTTTAATAAACTTCCCCGCTGAGGGGTTGTAACTTGTTTCATATATAAGCCCCTCACTCACATAAAAAAGGCGGGGATTAATTTTTTTATATGGAATGGAAAGCTACTAGCTTGTTATACCTATTTTAAAAGCTATAATGTTTTACGTGAAATGGTACTGGTTTTATGTGCATATCAATTTTCAAAAATTCAATTATAATATTACCATTAAACAAGGGGGCGGGGACCCAGGGCTAAAAATTTTTCTTATGTTCTTTGTATGGTGTCTATTCATGAAACTGTGAAACAGTGTAAAGATCCGACTATATTAAGGTGTGTTTTGTGACATGCACAAAATTGTGCATTTTTATCGCTCCATGAAGGGGGTTTGCAGGTATATTATTCGGAAAAGATACCATAAGCATAAAATTCCTTCCTTAGTTTACCTTTCTGTAAATTTTTGATTCAATTGAATGTGTTTTAGTACTATTTCTAAGCGATTCAAAAAGACAATTTTTGTTTTGCGTACGGCGTACGACGTACGGCGTACGGCGGACACGAAATTTTTTTTTGCTGATTCTGATTCTCTGACATACTAAAACGTAAGAAAAAATTCAAAATCTCGAAAAAATTTTTTTCGAAATTTGCTCTGCACCACAAAGCTTCATATTATATTTAATATGAAGCAAAATCTAGAAGTTTTTTAATTCAAAATAAAAAACAAATATTTTTAATTTTTTGGTTGAAAATCTATAGTGGTCTTCACGACCTAAATATTTTTTCTTGATATTTTGATATTTTTTTTTTAAATTACGTGAACACCTGTTTTTGGTGCCTGAGATATTTTGATATTTTTTTTTTACATTTTATGTCTGGCAGTACTGAATATTTCATGTTTTTACGTTTATTTTACATATTTATATAATCTGGTAGCACTGAAATAATTTAAACAAATATTGTTAAAAATTAGAATGGGCAAAATTTAAGGAAACATAAGTAAATATGTAATAATACTAATTTTAAACTGCAATACTAATTTTAATAAACAATAATCCTCGTCAATACAACACAAAATAAAATTTCAAATTTCAAAACAGAAAATTTCTGACAGTAGTATTTTGACATATATATCAAAATATCAAAATATCAAAAAATACATGCCCAGCGGCACGTATTTTTTTATATTTATTTGACACTATCGTGATATTTTAATATTTTTTTCAACCAATCAAAACTCGTTATTTCGTAAAATATCAAAATATCAAAATATCAAGAAAAAATATTTAGGTCGTGAAGACCACTTATATTATAAAAATAATTTTTTTGTATTTAAATTTTTTTAGGATTTAACTTTTACTTTTTGCAAAATAAAAAACAAATATTTTTAATTTTTTGGTTGAAAATCTATAGTGGTCTTCACGACCTAAATATTTTTTCTTGATATTTTGATATTTTTTTTTTAAATTACGTGAACACCTGTTTTTGGTGCCTGAGATATTTTGATATTTTTTTTACATTTTATGTCTGGCAGTACTGAATATTTCATGTTTTTACGTTTATTTTACATATTTATATAATCTGGTAGAACTGAAATAATTTAAACAAATATTGTTAAAAATTAGAATGGGCAAAATTTAAGGAAACATAAGTAAATATGTAATAATACTAATTTTAAACTGCAATACTAATTTTAATAAACAATAATCCTCGTCAATACAACACAAAATAAAATTTCAGCGGCACGTATTTTTTTATATTTATTTGACACTATCGTGATATTTTAATATTTTTTTCAACCAATCAAAACTCGTTATTTCGTAAAATATCAAAATATCAAGAAAAAATATTTAGGTCGTGAAGAGCACTTTATATTATAAAAATAATTTTTTTGTATTTAAATTTTTTTAGGATTTAACTTTTACTTTTTGCTAGGACTTTAATATCAATATATTTATGAATAACACTAATATTCCTAATTTCAAAGACTACTTCGTAATTCGTAATATATATTTTTTTCACTTTCACATTAAATTATTTGGAACACAATTAATAAGAACACGTCTAATTGTTAGAATAAAATTAAAATTGTGCCTACATTTTAATTTTTATAAACTCACAAATAAAAATATTTTATTTTTTATAAACTGGTTTTATGTGAAAGTATTGGTGAAAAGGCGGTTCAGAAGCGGTACGTTTTGGGTTCGCCAAAAGCGAATTCGTTTATTTTCTTAAAGGGTTACTCGCAGCAACAGCGAATTTTACAACGAACCCTATAAGAAAAATAAGCGAATTCGCTTTTGGCGAACCGTATACGAACTGGATAAGTAACGCCTTTTTAATAAACTATAATTTATGTATCTTATAATAATATTGTAAATTGTATCTTATAATAATATTGTGTTTAAATATAATAAAATAAATGTTAATAAGTAATTTTGTGTTCTATATAATAAATTAAATAATAAAATTAATAAAAAATCTTATTAATAAGTAAGTGGTGAAATAATTATTTATAGTTGAATGTTAATGTTATTATTTATTGTTAAAAATTACATTTTTTATATGAAATAAATGCTAAAAAAATAAAAATATTACTTTTCCATATTTTTTATATCTAGAAATAAAATCAGTTCCTAAACGGTCCGAATTTGGCGGTTCCAAAACGAATCGCTGCAGCGTTTCGTAAACGGACCGGTTTTAGCGAACTCTTGGCTTTACGTTTTTTTTTCTACTGTTCTTATTCTAACATTTACGTTTCCGGTTCGCTTACGAACTGCCAAGGCGGTTCGTAAACGAACTCATATATGAACAAAAGACTTCACCGCCGGTTCGTTTACGGTTCGCTTTTCTTAAAGGGAACGAACATTTGCGATAAAGCGGTGTCCACAGTCCACATATACAGCGAACGAACGAAGGAATTCGTTACAAACTTATTTTTTTTTCTTTTATTAGTAAAAAATTGCTAAGATTATTACTAATATAAGCTTTGCTTTTTTATTCCTACTCTGTACTATACGAGTAGAGTATCTGTATGGTTAGCTGTGTTTTTTTATTCATACTCTCTACTATAAGAGTAGAGTATCTGTATGGTTGTTGTTGTAGCTACTCTACATAATTATCCAGTACTACATGTAGAGTAAAAGGGAAATTAATGGGAAATTATTAAATTTTAATATGGCAACTATAAATTTGACAAGAAGATATTTCATTTCGTATATTTGAATATTGAAAATTTGATTTTTAAAAAATATCAACAAAGTGGGCAAATTTTTTTCAATCAATTATAAATCATATTTTCCCCTTGCACTACATCGTTTTTTTATTCCTTTTATATCGAGTAGTACAGAGTAGGAATAAAAAAACTCAGCTATAATTATAAAATATCAATAGATATTTTATTCTACATTATATGTAGAATCTACAATATTTTACTTGTAGAAAAGGGGAACACTATAAAATCCCGCGGACCAAAATCCCGTTTTTCCAAAATCCCTTTTTTTTTTAAAATTTAGTGGACTAATATTCCGGCGGACGAAAATCCCGTTTTTCAAAATACCGATTTTCTAAAAGTTTTTTTTAAAAATCAAATATTTTTAAAATTTCCGTTTTTCGACGAGATTTTTGAAAAATTTATCCAAATATCGTGTAATTCAAGTCCCACACTTAGTTTTATCCAGAGCCAACGACGCGGACGTGGTGGGATACGGGCTCCATTTTGTTTGTTTTTATTTTTATACTTTATATTTTTTTGCTTTTTTTGAAACTTTATATTTTTTTTGCTTTTTTTGTAAATTTTACATTTTTTTTGCTTTTTTTGTAAATTTTATATTTTTTTTTGTAAATTTAATATTTTTTTTTTGTTTTTTTTTTGTTAATTTTATATTTTTGTTTGCTTTTTTTGTAAATTTAATATTTTTTTTGTTTGTTTTTTTTTGTAAATTTTATATTTTTTTTTACTTTTTTTTTGTAAATTTTATATTTTTTTGTGCTTTTTTTTAAAATTTTATATTTGTTTTATTTTTTTTTTGTAAATTTTATATTTTTTTTGCTTTTTTTTTTAAATTTTATATTTTTTTTTGCTTTTTTTGTAAATTTTATAATTTTTTTTACGTTTTTTTGTAAATTTTATATTTTTTTTTGCTTTTTTTGAAATTTTATATTTTTTTTTGCTTTTTTTGTAAATTTTATATTTTTTTTTGCTTTTTTTGTAAATTTAATATTTTTTTTTTGTTTTTTTTTGTAAATTTTATATATTTTTTTGCTTTTTTTGTAAATTTAATATTTTAGTTTTTTTGTTTTTTTTTGTAAATTTTATATTTTTTTTACTCATTTTAATGAGTTTTTTTTACTCAGGACGGGATTTTCGTCCTCGGGATTCTCGTCCACCGGATAAACGGGATTTTGGTCCTCGGGATTTCAAAAAAGGAGATTTTGATAAACGGGATTTTGGTAAACGGGATTTCGTAGTAGACCCGTAGAAAAGTCATTAGAGCAAAAGCCGTGAAAGCAAAAAAATGTTTTAAATTCTTATTAATAAAAATTATTTTAAAATGTTATTTTAATAAAAGCCGTAAAGGCAAATTGGCTACTATTATACGTATTTCGAACTTGCCAGAGCCCTATAATTGATATGTACCTTAAGGCTCGAAGGTTCGTTCGTTCGGTGACAATCCGAGTGGATATCCAACAAAAATTATGTCTTGCATGACCCGGCACATATGTATGTCATTTTTTTATATATATAAAATATATATGGATACATAAAAATTATATATAAAATAAATAAAAATTATATAAAAATATTGTATATATGTATTTTTGCTTGAGAACTACATCGTATATATGGATATACATATAAAAAATATATATTTTTAATTTTAAACATATATATAGTCGAGTTTGCTATTAAAAACTTTAAGAAAAACGAAACAATATGAAATGGTTGACAAAAACTCCGAATTTGAAGCTTTCCCCTCTTTTTTTTTCAGAATTAGACGAGAGAAATATTTATTTCTTAATAGAAAGTTTTAAGAAAATTTTAAAGTTTTCTTTGGGAAAACTTATATTTAATAGTTAAAAATTATCTTATATTTTCGTTAATAATAAAAAAATTCGCACAGAAAAAAGGGAATAATTCTAGGAGCCTATCCTTTTAGAAAATGCATAAAAAAAGAAACTTTTTTTTTTATATATATTTTTGTATTAATATTTTTTTTATTCATATTTTTTTATTAATACATATATCTTATTAAATTTTTTTTCAAATGAATATTTTAAATAGTAGTAAATTTATTTTTTTAATTAAAGTATGTACGGAGATGGAGCGTAGCGAATTTTTTACGCGATCTCCAAAGATCTCCAAGTTTCCATCGTGAAATCTTCGTGAAATAATTGTGAAAAAATATTGTGTAGAAAAGTTTGACAATTGCTAAATTGGCATTAAAATAATTTGACAGTTATTATTTTTTAAAATAGTGTATTGATTTAAGCGTATTAACTTATACCAATATTTTATATTACTGATTCTTATATATTTTAAAATAGAAATGAATCTTAATGTTGGTAGCAGCAGAAGCGATGATGAAGTGGATGAAATTGTAGCTACATCTGCTACATTTATGATAAATAAATAATAATATTATCAAATTGCAGTTTTTGGAACTGGTATAAGTCCATTTTATATTATATGGAGATATAAATATTATCAGAGATATAAATTTCTTTTAACTAATACTTTAAAAACGATCACTAACAACTTACATCAATTTCATATTTAAAAAACATAAAATAAGAATATTAACTTATACCAATATTTTGCAAACCATTCAAATGCAAACCCATCTCCATTATAATATAAAATGGACTTATACCAATTTAAAAAAAAACGGCTCATAATTAGTAATGCTATTATTATTATTTATTAATACATATTACGATTTATGTAGTTATTTAATAATAAGAAATATTATGTAATAAGGATGTTTGCACAATATTTAAAATTGAAACTTGTGATATATTTTTTAATTATATAATGAGTTTTATTTATGAAATTTATTAATTATGTTCATATGTGTTTTTAAATTTAAAATAAAATTTAAATTATAGAAAAATAAATAAATTAATCAATTTAAAAATATGTATGTTATCAGTATAATTAATGCTTAAAATAATTATTAACATATTTTTTAACACTTAATTTTATTATAATTTTGATTGTGAAATGTGCCAAACAGAACATTTTGATTTCACGACCCACAGACTGAGAATAGCTCAGGAGGAAATCCCAGTGGTCCAAGCAGTTGTAGACATAAAAATTTTGGTCTAGTGTTTTGTTGTGATGCGCTGTTGATCACCCTAGACCTGGCGCCCACTCTTCTAGAACTCCGAAGTTACCTCCTCCGACTTATCTTAAAGTTAGCAGGTGGTAATTTTAGACAAAATTACTTATCCTGTTACAGGGTGCCTCAATTGACAACAATATAAAAAAAATGCCGCGCAGCCGAACTACTGATCAGTAGTTTTATAATTACAGGCTTTTTTTAAATTCAACTACTCTAAATGCATATTTGGAATATATGTTGCACCCTCTATCCGCAGAAATTAAAATTATAACTGTGATTTTATACTACTACTTACTAAATTTCAGATGCGACATTAAACCTATTTTTTGGAGCTTATTCACAATTGGAAATCGCATTTTAAAATTTAATATTTTATATATTTTAGTATTCAGCGCCTCTATCGGTAGAAATTTAAAATACGGTTACTGGCATCGTGTTCTACTTTTAATTACCTTTCCAACGAGTAGTCACACTTAATTTTTGGTGAACATTTACTATATTAAATTACAACTTTTTACTTGTATTTTACTGCCCTCTAGTGGCAAAAAATCAGATTATGAGGATGTCTGATTTATTTTAGTTTATATTAGGTTTCCAGCGCTTGCTTTCCCTTCATTTTTGGTAAAGATTCACCAAGTTAAATAACATTTTTAAAAAACAATATAATTATTTGTTTCGCCATCTAGCGGTAGAATTTAAAATTATAACTACTGTGGTTTTATATTACTACTTACTTCCTTTCAGTTGCAACATTAAACCTAATTTTTTGCGCTTATTGACTATTGCAAATCACATTTTAAAAATTAACATTTTATATATTTTAGTTTTCAGCGCCTCTAGCGGTAGAAATTTGAAATACGGTTACTGGCATAATATTCTACTCTTAAATACCTTTCCAACGAGTGGTCAAACTTCATTTTTGGTGCACATTTACTATATAAAATTGTAATTTTTATTCAAAAAAAGATGTTTTGGAAAAATGCGAATTGCGCCACCTACCGGCCCAATTTTGAAATTATATCAATTGCATCTGGTTCTAAATAAATCAAGCTTTCTATTGGTGGGTCAGTCATGAACTTGTGTGTACAGTAACTATGTGAAATAACTGGTTTTTATTGTTTACACCGGATGGACAGACGGACGGACAGACGGACGGACAGACGGACAAAAGCGTTAGCATAAGGGATTTTTTTTTAAAAAAAAGCCCTAATGAATAAAACTGTTATATGAAACAAAATCACGTTTTCATCATATAACCATCTTCCAAGTAGAGCTTATACACAAATTTGGCATTTTGAATTGTTTCAGTTATTCAGATATAGATCGCCCTGTTAACTCAAAAATATGATTTATGTCCTTACTAGTTAGCACTTTTCCCGTGGCCATTTTTCAAAAAAAATCACTGAAGTCGGACTACTATATAAATTTATATACAAAAGTACTAGTTTGTTTACAAAATGTACACAAAATTAAAATTTATTAATTTTTAATTATTGTAACAAGAAAATTAATGTTTTTAATAAAGAAGAATCAATATCAACCTTTATTGTGAATAGAGAAATGCGTATTCCTGTTTCATATAACAGTTTTATTTATTTTTATATTGTTGTGAATTGAAGCATCCTGTGCTTCAATTCACAACGGAAATCAATAAAATTTCCAATTAATAAAATATTTAAATATTAATTAATTAAAAAACAAAATATCGAATTACGCGTTGCTCGTGCACAGAGAAAAAATTAATTTAATAAATAATAATTTCTCAAAAATTATTGGAAAGATTTTGGAGAACCAAAAAGCTCCCCAACAAAATAAAATGAAAAGAATAATTTAAAACTAATTCAGTTGATCGGATAAGAAATAAGGTTTTTATTTTAAAAATCTAAATTAAAATTGTAAATTTAGGTCAGTTGATCGGGAAAAAGTTTGATTTAAAACAAATCGTAATTCAATTTTAAAAAAATAGTTTAATTAGAGAGAAAAAACAGAAAAAAAATAAGACACAGAAAAAAAGAAAAATAAAGAAAATAAAAAAAGAAAAAAAATAACAAAAAAGAAAAAAAGAAAAAAACAGAATAAGAAGAAAACATAAAAAAAAATAATAAAAAAAAAACAAAACAAGAGAAAAAAAATAAAAAACAGAAAATAAAAAAGAAAAAAAAGAAAAAAGAAAAAAAATAAAAAGAATAAAAAAAGAAAAATAAAGAGAAAAAAGAAAATAAAAGCAAAAAAAGGAAAAAAAAAAGAAAAAATAAAAAAAAGAAAAAGATAAAAAAAATAAGATACAAAAAAAAAGAAAAATAAAGAAAATTCCAACTGTACCTTTTACGTTTTTTGGTTGGTTGGTTGGATTGAAAGGGAGGCGGACAGAAACCACCACGCACCAAGGACAGAAAGGCCCGTTGTACACCCCCGTCGGCGGCTATTGATTCAGTCTAAATTTTCCAGCACGTCGACCCATGTTACTTCTTTTATGAACGAAGTCAACTTTGCCGGCTTGATTTTACCAGCCTCCTCTAAGTCAGTCAGAAAATGGTACCCCAAGTGTTTCAATCTTTTACAACCAACCGCAGGGCATCTGCACAGCCCACTCCGCAATAAGATTTTTTGCAAGAGTCAGGGGGTAACTTATACTAAAATCAGTCTGAGAGTTCCGGGTGGCCCCGTTTCTCGCTAGTTCAACCGCTCTTTCATTTACTTCAATCATACTATGCCCCGGAGTGTACCGAATTTTTATCTAATGCTGTCAGGGCAGCTTAACTGTCCGAGCATATGAAAATATTTTTCCCAGTTATGTTTCTTCCAATAAGAATTTCAGCTGCTTTGATTATGGCAGCCACCTCCGCTTGAAAGATTGAAATATACCTATCTAGAGTCAGGCTTATCGATAAATCAAAATCTATCGATGCTATACCTGCACCGCAACCCGTTTCCATTTTGGAGCCGTCAGTGAAAATCGTCATCCCATTATGCGGGATGGGATTTCCGTTTTCCCATTCTCTTTTCATGGGTATTCCAACACTATTTATTTCCTAAATTCCATAGTTGCCACCTGGTAATCGCATTCACCTACCAGATCGACGCCAGCTTCACTGATATGTCTTAAGATACTCCCGAAATACCTAGGCAGCATTGTCGCTGCACCTTTTCAAGGATTTTTAAATTCGTACCCACATCCAGAGACTTCCACCACAATACAGCACCATCATGTGTCTTATCACGCTACTATACATCCAGTTCCAGTAGATCAACTTTGGAGAGAGCCACCACTTTTTACCGATCGCGCTCCTATAGATGCAAAAGGTTTTGATGGCTTTGCCTGCCTTTTGGTCCAGGTGTTGCCGCCAGCGCGGCGTTCCGTTTTTTTATATTCATTTTATATTAACGGCTACTCTTCTAGTCAACCATATTTATATTTAGAGGAGGTGAGGCAGACCTATATGGCACTTTTTCAAGTGGGAAAGAGCTAAAAAAGTACTTCAATAGAAAATTCATTTTATAGTGTAAAATCACTAATATAGCTTATCCTTATATTCTATTATCTAAGATCTAAAGCCAGTATACAGATAAGAGCGAAGCGAAATGTTCATACAAATTTAACATCGTGATATCAGAAGTGAAAATTTCGCTTCTGATTTCGCTATGTTGGTACGCAGCTCATCGAAAAATCAGAAACGATAAATGCAGTTTGCCCTTATACATTAATAGATGGCGCGCCAAAGTCTCCACATATTATTTCGCGCGATTGCTTTCTAAGAACAAATTAAAAATTATTTAAATTATAATTAATTATAAATTATAAATAAATAAATAAATTATGCAATAAAAATGATAAATTATGCAATAAAAAATTTGAGAATAATGAGTGACGTCACGACTTCTATTTTTACACCAAATAGTACATGCCTTAAGCATAAAATTTATATCCGCCAACTGTCAGTTTACCCCAGCGTTGCTGTCACATCTTGGACACCGAATTCTAACCTCTTAAGCTTTCTATAATATATAGTTCGTTGCGCATAGGAGTAAACTTAGACTTTTCGCGCCATATATTAATGTATAAGGGCAAACTGCAATTTTCGTTTCTGAATTCACGATGAACTGCGTACGAAATCAGATGCGAAATTTTCACTTCTGATTTCACGATGTGAAATTTGTATGAAAATTTCGCTACGCTCTTATCTGCATACTGGCTTTAATTAAAAGTATGTACGGAGATGGAGCGTAGCGAAATTTTAACGCGATCTCCAAAAATCTCTAAATTTCCAACGTGAAATCGTCGTGAAATAATTGTGAAAAAATATTGTGTAGAAAAGTTTGGCAATTGCTAAATTGACATTAAAATAATTTGACAGTTATTTACTTTTTAAAATAATTTTTGAAATATTGTATTAATTATTATATTACTGATTTTTATATATTTTAAAATAGAAATGAATCTTAATGTTATGGTAACAGAAGAAGTGACGATGAGGTGGAAGAAATTGAAGCCACATCCTGCTGCATTTATGATAAATAAATAATAATATTAACAATTTGGCGTTTTTTTGGAACTGGTATAAGTCCATTTTATATTATATGGAGATACGAAAATATTATCAGAGATATAAATTGCTTTTAACTAATACTTTAAAAACGATCACTTACAACTTACATCAATTTCATATTTAAAAAACATAAAATGACCGTATTAACTTATACCAATATTTTGTAAACCATTCAAATGCAAACCTATCTCCATTATAATATAAAATGGACTTATACCAATTTCAAAAAGAACGGCTCATAATTATTAATGCTATTATTATTATTTATTAATACATATTACGATTTAGTTATTTAATAATAATAATAATAATTTATAAAAATATTAACCCTTACGAAAATTATTTAATAATGTTTGCACAATATTTAAAATTGAAACTTGTGATATATTTTTTAATTATATACTGAATTTTATTTATGAAATTTATTAATTATGTTCATATGTGTTTTTAAATTTTAAATAAAATTTAAATTATAGAAAAATAAATAAATTAATCAATTTAAAAATATGTATGTTATCAGTATAATTAATGCTTAAAATAATTATTAACATATTTTTTAACACTTAATTTTATTATAATTTTGATTGTGAATTGTGCAAAGAACATTTTGATATAATTTCATATTTTTTAGCTCATACAAATATTCACAATCTATTATATCTAAATCTTCTTCAATTACATAAATATCCATAGTAAATTCGTGATCATTATTATACTGTAATTATTATTATAGTGAGCATTAAAAATTAAAAATTGAATTTTAAAATTTTTTACTCCCTATTAAATTTTTTTTTAATTTTAAAAAAACTATCAAATGTAAAAATTCCGTCGTGAAATAATGTTCAGAACATTTATTTCGCGCGAAATAATATGTGGAGACTTTCGCGCTCCATCTATGAATGTATAAAGGTAAACTACATTTTTCGTTTCTGATTTTTCGATGAGCTGCGTACCAACATAGCGAAATTTTCACTTCTGATTTCACGATGTTAAATTTGTATGAACATTTCGCTTCGCTCTTATCTGTATACTGGCTTTAGATCTTAGATAATAGAATATAAGGATAAGCTATATTAGTGATTTTACACTATAAAATGTATTTTCTATTGAAGTACTTTTTTAGCTCTGTCTCACTTGAAAAGTCCCAGATAGATCTGCCTCACCTCCTCTAAATATAAATATGGTTGACTAGAAGAGTAGCCGTTAATATAAAATGAATATAAAAAACGGAACGTCGCGCTGACGGCAACACCTGGACCAAAAGGCAGGCAAAGCCATCAAAACCTTTTGGATCTGTAGGAGCGCGATCGGTAAAAAGTGGTGGCTCTCTCCAAAGTTGATCTACTGGAACTGGATGTATAGTAGCGTGATAAGACTCATGATGGTGCTGTATTGTGGTATAGTGTAAAATCACTAAGTCTCTGAATGTGGGTACGAATTTAAAAATCCTTGAAAAGGTGCAGCGACAATGCTGCCTAGGTATTTCGGGAGCTCTGAGAAGCACACCTACCAGAGCTCTTGACAATATTTTATTCATGCAACCGATAGATATTCATGTGAAAAAATTGGCGGCAAACTCTGCCATACGCCTTAAGTTGAACGGTCTTCTATATAATTTCTACCCGCAGTTGCCGCATGGTCGTATCATAAGACATATCAGTGAAGCTGGCGTCGATCTGGTAGGTGAATGCGATTACCAGGTGGCAACTATGGATTTTAGGAAAATATATAGTGTTAGAATACCCATGAAAAGAGAATGGGAAAACGGAAATCCCATCCCGTATAATGGGATGACGATTTTCACTGACGGCTCCAAAAATGGAAACGGGTTGCGGTGCAGGTATAGCATCGATAGATTTTGATTTATCGATAAGCCTGACTCTAGATAGGTATATTTCAATCTTTCAAGCGGAGGTGGCTGCCATAAACAAAGCAGCCGTAATTCTTATTGGAAGAAACATAACTGGGAAAAATATTTTCATATGCTCGGACAGTCAAGCTGCCCTGACAGCATTAGATAAAAATTCGGTACACTCCGGGGCATAGTATGATTGAAGTAAATTAAAGAGCGGATGAACTAGCGAGAAACGGGGCCACCCGGAACTCTCAGACTGATTTTAGTATAGGTTACCCCCTGACTCTTGCAAAAAATCTTATTGCGGAGTGGGCTGTGCAGATGCCCTGCGGTGCGTTGTAAAAGATTGAAACACTTGGGGTACCATTTTCTGACTGACTTAGAGGAGGCTGGTAAAATCAAGCCGGCAAAGTTGACTTCGTTCATAAAAGAAGTAAGATGGGTCGACGTGCTGGAAAATTTAGACAAAAGTTTAAAATTTAGTACAAAAGTACAAAAAAAATATTATATGGGTAAATTTAATTTTGGTTCCTAATTGATATTTTATTATAAATATAGCTAAAATTATATTGAATTTAAGGACATTATTTTATTTTATTAACGTCGCGCTTCGTATTTTCCTAAAAATGTTTAATTGTCAAAATTTGATATTGATCGATATATTGGGATGGGAATCTTATTTATTTTTAAATTTAGTTATATATTTTATTCTAGGAATATTATATTTTATAATTACCGCAGGTAAAATATAAATAATAATGAAAACGGTATAATTAATTTTACGTTTAATAAATTCATATTGTAATGATTATACTCATTATCATTAACATAAATTTCTATTTAATTCTTTTTTCTCACCTCTTATACTGTTCTTATTTTCTTTTAAATAAAAATTCTTATTTATTCGTTAATTAATTATTTTATTTTAAAATATATTAATTTTTAATAACAAACACTATATTACAACAATTAGTTGTCATTTTATATTTATAATTTTAACAATTTAGTTCAATTTTTTTTTGTTTTATTATTATTTATATAAATTTCACAATTATACAACTTACATTAAATTCAACTTTTTATTATATTGTCATATATAACTATATAGACACTTATTGCACATGTTCTTGCAACGTGATTTAAGTTGTGACATTCCTAATGTGTTATAATTAATATTTTTCTAAATCCCGTTCCCAGGCTTTTTGCAAAGTAAGCGTCTTTAAATTATGTGATTATGTTCCCACGATTAACCAAATTAAATTTATGATTAGTTATGCATTATTAAACAATTATTTTGAGCTTTAATTTTAAGTTTTTAAAAATAAAATTAATTGCTATTCAAGTCGTCAAGTAGTTCAGTCTAATATAGTAGTTCAGTCTAATAATCTTACATTTTAAATTTTAGTAAATAAAGTAAATTTTTGTGTTAATAAAATCAAGTGTTTTATTTATAATTTTTTTATAAAAGTTTAAGTTCCAGAAAAGATTCGGCAATTTATACTAAACTATATATTTAATTAAACAAATTTCAATGTTTATCTAAGGAAAATTATTGTTATAATCACTATAAAGATTAATATTACGATTATAATCATGAGTATTTGTTTTAGGTGTAAGCTTTGCTCTAATATTAATAAAGCTTTTCACTGGGACAATCTGGACTCTTATGATTTCCATTGCAATTGGCACACTTTAACGTCAAAGAGCTGCATTCTGAAGTTTTATGGTTTCCTGAGCATAAAGCACAGAATGTTTATACCTTAAGGCCTGTACGGAGGTCGAGTGAAATGAAATTTTCTTACAAATTTAACATCGTGAAATCAGAAATGAAAATTTACGCTTATGATTTCGCTCTGGTGGTACGCAGGTCGCGTGAAAAAGTTGTGATAAAAAATGAATTTTTTTTTATTACAGATGGCGCGCAAAAACTCTACAATTATTGCTTCATATTAAATATAATATGAAGCTTTGTGGTGCAGAGCAAATTTCGAAAATTTTTTTTTCGAGATTTTGAATTTTTTCTTACGTTTTAGATGTCAGAGAATCAGAATCAGCAAAAAAAAATTTCGTGTCCGCCGTACGCCGTACGCAAAACAAAAATTGTCTTTTTGAATCGCTTAGAAATAGTACTAAAACACATTCAATTGAATCAAAAATTTACAGAAAGGTAAACTAAGGAAGGAATTTTATGCTTATGGTATCCTTTTCCGAATAATATACCTGCAAACCCCCTTCATGGAGCGATAAAAATGCACAATTTTGTGCATGTCACAAAACACACCTTAATATAGTCGGATCTTTACTCTGTTTCACAGTTTCATGAATAGACACCATACAAAGAACATAAGAAAAATTTATAGCCCTGGGTCCCCGCCCCCTTATAATTGAATTTTTGAAAATTGATATGCACATAAAACCAGTACCATTTCACGTAAAACATTATAGCTTTTAAAATAGGTATAACAAGTTAGTAGCTTTCCATTCCATATAAAAAAAATTAATCCCCGCCTTTTTTATGTGAGTGAGGGGCTTATATATGAAACAAGTTACAACCCCTCAGCGGGGAAGTTTATTAAAGAAGTGAGAAATAGGTTTCTTCATTATACTATTATACACCTTCTACATAAAAATCAGCCTAATACCTGTACCCCCCTTCATTTTACTAGTGAAAGAATTTTTATGGGACTATTAAAATTGTATTTTTAGTATTTAAAATGATCATAGCCTATGAAACATTTAATATACGGCCTATTATCTTATAAGTTAGATATAATAGGTTAGTATCTTTCGAAATCATTCAAAATTTTCACCCCTTTCCCTTTTTATACAGGCGAGGGGGTATATTTATAAAACAAGATGCAACACCTCCTCGGGGAACTGGATTGAAAAAATAAGAAATAAGTTTTTTTTAAATACTATTTTAGACCTTATGCGAAAAATTTGTTTCCGTACCTGCAACACACTCTATTCTTCATCGCTTAGAAATGCAACATTTCAAAATTTATTATATATTTTATGAAAATTTAATTTTTGGAACTTAAAATGACTATAAAATAAGCCACAGTTTAGATATAAACTTGAAATTTATAAATTGGGTGCAATAGGTTCGTGATAATCCAAATCACTCAAAATTTTAACATGCTGCTCTTTTTTGGTGGAGGAGGGGGTATATTTAGAAAACAAGTTCCATACCTTCCGCGGGGGGCTAATTTAAAAATGAAAAAATACTTTTTTAACAATGAAATTTTACACCTTGTATAAAAAATCAGTCCCACCCCGTCAACCCTCTTTATGTAAGTTATATTTGAATTGCGATATTTTCAAAGTAAAATTTTTGAAATTCAAAATGGCTATAAAATGGTCCAGAGTTTATGTACGACTTTCTTACTTCTATGCCAGGTACCATAATTTCAAACCTTGCGAAATCACTTAAAATTATAAACCACCATCTTATTAAAGTAGAGCAATATTTAAAATTGAAACTTGTGATATATTTTTTAATTATATACTGAATTTTATTTATGAAATTTATTAATTATGTTCATATGTGTTTTTAAATTTTAAATAAAATTTAAATTATAGAAAAATAAATAAATTAATCAATTTAAAAATATGTATGTTATCTCATTATAATTAATGCTTAAAATAATTATTAACATATTTTTTAACACTTAATTTTATTATAATTTTGATTGTGAATTGTGCAAAGAACATTTTGATATAATTTCATATTTTTTAGCTCATACAAATATTCACAATCTATTATATCTAAATCTTCTTCAATTACATAAATATCCATAGTAAATTCGTGATCATTATTATACTGTAATTATTATTATAGTGAGCATTAAAAATTAAAAATTGAATTTTAAAATTTTTTACTCCCTATTAAATTTTTTTTTAATTTTAAAAAAACTATCAAATGTAAAAATTCCGTCGTGAAATAATGTTCAGAACATTTATTTCGCGCGAAATAATATGTGGAGACTTTCGCGCTCCATCTATGAATGTATAAAGGTAAACTACATTTTTCGTTTCTGATTTTTCGATGAGCTGCGTACCAACATAGCGAAATTTTCACTTCTGATTTCACGATGTTAAATTTGTATGAACATTTCGCTTCGCTCTTATCTGTATACTGGCTTTAGATCTTAGATAATAGAATATAAGGATAAGCTATATTAGTGATTTTACACTATAAAATGTATTTTCTATTGAAGTACTTTTTTAGCTCTGTCTCACTTGAAAAGTCCCAGATAGATCTGCCTCACCTCCTCTAAATATAAATATGGTTGACTAGAAGAGTAGCCGTTAATATAAAATGAATATAAAAAACGGAACGTCGCGCTGACGGCAACACCTGGACCAAAAGGCAGGCAAAGCCATCAAAACCTTTTGGATCTGTAGGAGCGCGATCGGTAAAAAGTGGTGGCTCTCTCCAAAGTTGATCTACTGGAACTGGATGTATAGTAGCGTGATAAGACTCATGATGGTGCTGTATTGTGGTATAGTGTAAAATCACTAAGTCTCTGAATGTGGGTACGAATTTAAAAATCCTTGAAAAGGTGCAGCGACAATGCTGCCTAGGTATTTCGGGAGCTCTGAGAAGCACACCTACCAGAGCTCTTGACAATATTTTATTCATGCAACCGATAGATATTCATGTGAAAAAATTGGCGGCAAACTCTGCCATACGCCTTAAGTTGAACGGTCTTCTATATAATTTCTACCCGCAGTTGCCGCATGGTCGTATCATAAGACATATCAGTGAAGCTGGCGTCGATCTGGTAGGTGAATGCGATTACCAGGTGGCAACTATGGATTTTAGGAAAATATATAGTGTTAGAATACCCATGAAAAGAGAATGGGAAAACGGAAATCCCATCCCGTATAATGGGATGACGATTTTCACTGACGGCTCCAAAAATGGAAACGGGTTGCGGTGCAGGTATAGCATCGATAGATTTTGATTTATCGATAAGCCTGACTCTAGATAGGTATATTTCAATCTTTCAAGCGGAGGTGGCTGCCATAAACAAAGCAGCCGTAATTCTTATTGGAAGAAACATAACTGGGAAAAATATTTTCATATGCTCGGACAGTCAAGCTGCCCTGACAGCATTAGATAAAAATTCGGTACACTCCGGGGCATAGTATGATTGAAGTAAATTAAAGAGCGGATGAACTAGCGAGAAACGGGGCCACCCGGAACTCTCAGACTGATTTTAGTATAGGTTACCCCCTGACTCTTGCAAAAAATCTTATTGCGGAGTGGGCTGTGCAGATGCCCTGCGGTGCGTTGTAAAAGATTGAAACACTTGGGGTACCATTTTCTGACTGACTTAGAGGAGGCTGGTAAAATCAAGCCGGCAAAGTTGACTTCGTTCATAAAAGAAGTAAGATGGGTCGACGTGCTGGAAAATTTAGACAAAAGTTTAAAATTTAGTACAAAAGTACAAAAAAAATATTATATGGGTAAATTTAATTTTGGTTCCTAATTGATATTTTATTATAAATATAGCTAAAATTATATTGAATTTAAGGACATTATTTTATTTTATTAACGTCGCGCTTCGTATTTTCCTAAAAATGTTTAATTGTCAAAATTTGATATTGATCGATATATTGGGATGGGAATCTTATTTATTTTTAAATTTAGTTATATATTTTATTCTAGGAATATTATATTTTATAATTACCGCAGGTAAAATATAAATAATAATGAAAACGGTATAATTAATTTTACGTTTAATAAATTCATATTGTAATGATTATACTCATTATCATTAACATAAATTTCTATTTAATTCTTTTTTCTCACCTCTTATACTGTTCTTATTTTCTTTTAAATAAAAATTCTTATTTATTCGTTAATTAATTATTTTATTTTAAAATATATTAATTTTTAATAACAAACACTATATTACAACAATTAGTTGTCATTTTATATTTATAATTTTAACAATTTAGTTCAATTTTTTTTTGTTTTATTATTATTTATATAAATTTCACAATTATACAACTTACATTAAATTCAACTTTTTATTATATTGTCATATATAACTATATAGACACTTATTGCACATGTTCTTGCAACGTGATTTAAGTTGTGACATTCCTAATGTGTTATAATTAATATTTTTCTAAATCCCGTTCCCAGGCTTTTTGCAAAGTAAGCGTCTTTAAATTATGTGATTATGTTCCCACGATTAACCAAATTAAATTTATGATTAGTTATGCATTATTAAACAATTATTTTGAGCTTTAATTTTAAGTTTTTAAAAATAAAATTAATTGCTATTCAAGTCGTCAAGTAGTTCAGTCTAATATAGTAGTTCAGTCTAATAATCTTACATTTTAAATTTTAGTAAATAAAGTAAATTTTTGTGTTAATAAAATCAAGTGTTTTATTTATAATTTTTTTATAAAAGTTTAAGTTCCAGAAAAGATTCGGCAATTTATACTAAACTATATATTTAATTAAACAAATTTCAATGTTTATCTAAGGAAAATTATTGTTATAATCACTATAAAGATTAATATTACGATTATAATCATGAGTATTTGTTTTAGGTGTAAGCTTTGCTCTAATATTAATAAAGCTTTTCACTGGGACAATCTGGACTCTTATGATTTCCATTGCAATTGGCACACTTTAACGTCAAAGAGCTGCATTCTGAAGTTTTATGGTTTCCTGAGCATAAAGCACAGAATGTTTATACCTTAAGGCCTGTACGGAGGTCGAGTGAAATGAAATTTTCTTACAAATTTAACATCGTGAAATCAGAAATGAAAATTTACGCTTATGATTTCGCTCTGGTGGTACGCAGGTCGCGTGAAAAAGTTGTGATAAAAAATGAATTTTTTTTTATTACAGATGGCGCGCAAAAACTCTACAATTATTGCTTCATATTAAATATAATATGAAGCTTTGTGGTGCAGAGCAAATTTCGAAAATTTTTTTTTCGAGATTTTGAATTTTTTCTTACGTTTTAGATGTCAGAGAATCAGAATCAGCAAAAAAAAATTTCGTGTCCGCCGTACGCCGTACGCAAAACAAAAATTGTCTTTTTGAATCGCTTAGAAATAGTACTAAAACACATTCAATTGAATCAAAAATTTACAGAAAGGTAAACTAAGGAAGGAATTTTATGCTTATGGTATCCTTTTCCGAATAATATACCTGCAAACCCCCTTCATGGAGCAATAAAAATGCACAATTTTGTGCATGTCACAAAACACACCTTAATATAGTCGGATCTTTACTCTGTTTCACAGTTTCATGAATAGACACCATACAAAGAACATAAGAAAAATTTATAGCCCTGGGTCCCCGCCCCCTTATAATTGAATTTTTGAAAATTGATATGCACATAAAACCAGTACCATTTCACGTAAAACATTATAGCTTTTAAAATAGGTATAACAAGTTAGTAGCTTTCCATTCCATATAAAAAAAATTAATCCCCGCCTTTTTTATGTGAGTGAGGGGCTTATATATGAAACAAGTTACAACCCCTCAGCGGGGAAGTTTATTAAAGAAGTGAGAAATAGGTTTCTTCATTATACTATTATACACCTTCTACATAAAAATCAGCCTAATACCTGTACCCCCCTTCATTTTACTAGTGAAAGAATTTTTATGGGACTATTAAAATTGTATTTTTAGTATTTAAAATGATCATAGCCTATGAAACATTTAATATACGGCCTATTATCTTATAAGTTAGATAATAGGTTAGTATCTTTCGAAATCATTCAAAATTTTCACCCCTTTCCCTTTTTATACAGGCGAGGGGGTATATTTATAAAACAAGATGCAACACCTCCTCGGGGAACTGGATTGAAAAAATAAGAAATAAGTTTTTTTTAAATACTATTTTAGACCTTATGCGAAAAATTTGTTTCCGTACCTGCAACACACTCTATTCTTCATCGCTTAGAAATGCAACATTTCAAAATTTATTATATATTTTATGAAAATTTAATTTTTGGAACTTAAAATGACTATAAAATAAGCCACAGTTTAGATATAAACTTGAAATTTATAAATTGGGTGCAATAGGTTCGTGATAATCCAAATCACTCAAAATTTTAACATGCTGCTCTTTTTTGGTGGAGGAGGGGGTATATTTAGAAAACAAGTTCCATACCTTCCGCGGGGGGCTAATTTAAAAATGAAAAAATACTTTTTTAACAATGAAATTTTACACCTTGTATAAAAAATCAGTCCCACCCCGTCAACCCTCTTTATGTAAGTTATATTTGAATTGCGATATTTTCAAAGTAAAATTTTTGAAATTCAAAATGGCTATAAAATGGTCCAGAGTTTATGTACGACTTTCTTACTTCTATGCCAGGTACCATAATTTCAAACCTTGCGAAATCACTTAAAATTATAAACCACCATCTTATTAAAGTAGAGGAGGGGGTGTATTAATGAAATAAGAAATATACCCTATGCGGGAGACTATATCAAAAAAATTAAAAATTGGTTTCTTCATAATACTATTCTACACCTTGTACATAAAAACGAGACCTGTACCTTCAACCCTCTTCATTTTACAGGGGTAAAAATTTCGACATTTAAAAAATTAATATTATATTGGATATACAATTTCGAGTATTTATTTATTGAAACTTAGTAATAATTTCAAATTGTACAACATTGGTAGTTTTGAAAAAATTATTACTTTTAATTTTATATATATTACGTGGTTCGTGAAATTCAAATTTTTCGCAAAGGTGTTAGATTAGATATTAGCTTTGAAATATAGTTATAGCGGACCCTTCTTTAAAAGATTTCCCCACCTACCTACGAAAAAAAAAGCTGCCAAGTTGGAAGAGTGCTTCATATAACCTTTTGATCCACCTAGGATTTAGTGAAAACGAAGATTTAAATAAAAATTATGATTTTTACAAAACTCCCAAAGTTGTACAATTTAAAATTACAATCAAGTTTTTATAAATAAGTACTCGAATTTGTAATACCATATTTATACTAAATACTCGAAATGTAATATATATATGTTTTTATTCTATAAATTTCGAACTTTTTGCCCCTGTAAAATGAAGAGGGTTGAAGGTACGTGTCTCAATTTTGTATAGAAGGTGTAGGTGTGTATTTTTGAGAAAACAATTTCTCATTTTTTCAATCCAGTCCCCCGCCGAGGTATAATAGATATACCCCCAGCCTGTTTAATAGATATACCCCCTCACCCATATGAAAAGGGAAAATATTCAATTTTCATAAACTATATAATAAATTTTGAAATGTAACATTTCTAAGTGATGTAGCTTAGAGGGGGTTACAGGTAGGGAAATAAATTTTTGGCACAAGTTGTAAGATAGTATTTTTAAGAAAATAATTTCTCATTTTTTCAATCCAGTCCCCCGCTGAGGTGCTGCAGCCTCTTTCATAAAATTACCCCCTCACCCATAATATAAGGGGAAGGGGTAAAATTTTTGACGGACACGGATGTTTTTTTGCTGATTCTGAATCCATGACATCTAAAACGTCCAGAAAAATCAAAATCTCGAAAAATTTTTTTTCGAAATTTAGATATTTTTACAATATATGAAGCAATATATATAGTTTCTTTCTTATCTGAAAGAATAAAGTTCAACAATGACGTGAGACAAACTAGAAATACACAATTTATATATATATTGTCTTATATCATAAATTCAACCATTCGATATAGATAAGAATTTGATCATTTTTACCATTCGTATAAATTTTATATAAATAACATCATAAGTTTTATATAAGAACATAAAATATATTTACTTTTAAATTGTGAAAAACACGTAGTTTTATAAAATATTATAACTTTTAGTTAATTCTTTGTTTTTATTAAAGCCTAGGTTGATCTAAAAGGGTATATGAAGCACTCTTCCAACTTGGCAGCTTTTTTTCATCGTGAAATAATGTTCTGAACATTAATTGTGTTGGATGATTACATTTAATTTGATAAACAATAAAATTATATAAAAATTATGCTCATAATTTATAACGCACTCCCTCATAAACGAAAAACGCATGTCACTGAAAACTGCCCCAGCATAATTCTGATTGGTTAAAATTTTCAACACAAAAAAAATATATAATATATTTTTTTAAATTATTAACTTTTCTAAAATAAATTTTAACTTATGTTTCAAGAAATAGTTAATATGGTTTTTACCAATTAAATTTATATATTTCTATAATCATAAATCACCTATAAAAAGATATTCCAGTAGAATGAAGATTTGCTTTGTATTCACATAATTAAACACTACGCTTGATATTTAATTTAAGATTAATAATTCCACTTCTTTATTAATTTAGTAATTTTTAATTATCACTCTTAATTTCTCTTCAAAAACCAATTTTTAATTAATAAATTTCAATTTTTTCAAACACAAAATTATTTTTCATATAAATTTGAAAAAGTTAAACAGTTCACTCAGAGAAAAACATTGTTGAACCAACAAAATACATATTTTTTTCAACAATTTATGGCAATGATTTTCAGCCTAAAAGAAAATTGTTGAATATAATAGAATATTTGTAGATATAAATTTTTCCATTTATTATAAAAACAACAAATAAATTGTAATACATATTTGTAAAAATTACAATTCTATTTTAAAGTAATCAGAGTTAAAAACAAAATAATTGGTTTAACAAAAAAGTTGTAAAATTAACTAAAAATTTATAAAATCAGTTTATAATAAACTTGTTATATCAACAAATAAATAATAAATTAGATTTATATTACTTACAAGAAAATAGTTAATTTTACTATTAAATGGTTCATTCAACTAGAACGAAATGGTATATTTTAAAACTAAATTGTAGTAAACTTCACAAAAAAATTGTAAATAATTGTTCCTCGGTATAAATAAATTGCAGAATTTACAAATAAATTGTTTAGTAAACCAAAAGCTTCTTAAATATTTTTGTAGACGCAGAGCCACTTACCCTTTTTCTTTATATTTTTCTTATTTGAATTTTTTTTTTAAAAAAAAACATATTTTTTTCATTAAATTTAACAATAATTTATTTTATTTGTTAAAATACATTTTTTATATTTGTTGTAGTACATTTTTTATTTTATATTAAATGTTATGAAAAATTTAATAAATTTTTTAGAATTACAAAGGAATATAGAAAAAGTTATAGTACATTTTTTATTTTATATTAAATGTTATGAAAAATTTAATAAATTTTTTAGTAATTACAAAGGAATATAGAAAAAGTTAAATCAAAAATTTCGAATTTTTGCATGATTTCCGTTTTTTAATTTATGCAAATTTATTGGAGGGTACTTAAATTTATCAATAGGAATTATATGGAAAGTATTGGGTATCTTATCTCCAACCTTATAACAATTAAAATGTTCGCTATATTCTAATAATACATTCATTGGACAGGTCAAATATATAATGTTATTAGTGCTATGAAACATATGTTCGATTTCGAAAATATTATCGTCAGTACTTTCCTTTAATATAAAATAATTTTTATTGTATTTAGTTCCCTTGAACTCAACAGAAACTAATTCAAAATTATTTTCCGGCATCGAAATATAAGTAATTAAATTATTCTCTATTATTTCAAAACAACTTAATTCTCGGAGGGTTAATTTTGAAAATTTTGCATTGGTAATAGTTTGAAAGATATCTTTTTTTTAGCAACTTTCCAGAAAATTTTAATAAAAATTTTACAGCAATTGAATATGATATATTTACTCGCGAAGGTATATTTTTTGCATATGCTTTCAACTCTTGATGTTTACTTTCAAACCGAAAAGACCACAAATATTTTAATGGACCAGATTCACGTATAACATTCTGATATTGGATCAAAAAGTGATGTTTGGGTTTTAAATTTTCCTTAAATAACTTTATAAAGAGGTCATTATGCTGGCAAATTAAATTTTTAAGATGGGTAATTAAATCTTCCGAAAATCTTGGGAGAAGCAATATATCAACAAGCTTTGACAGAGTTATAACGTACTTCCATACTTCATCATTTTCAGGTATTAAGTCACCTATAATTAATGGAAATAGTGAAATGAAGCACCACGATTCACGAGCAGACATATGAATAATATTTTTTTTAATGTGTTCGAATTTAACCGGTAAAGATATATTCCCTATTTCTATAGAACCATAATCGAAATTAAAAACTAACTTTAAAACTTACTATTGAAATATAATTTTTACTACAATTTCTTTATATAGTAAAAATTTATGTTATTATTATTCGAAATAACAAATTGTATATTTCTAATAAATAATAAGCGAAATGTTATTCTACACTTTTATTTACAGCCTATGACAAATCGATATAGAAACTGACTATATCGATTTGTCATAGGTTGTTGTTAGGTTGTAGAATACTTTTTGAATAAAAAGCCATACGTTATGTGATTGTCGAGGATATAAAAAATTAAAAACATGAAATGATTTAAAGCATAAATCGATTACAGCTAAGATATTATGTTGAATGTAAGTAGTATTATCTATTCTTACGAAATATTTTGTTGGTAGTTCATTTACCATTAAAATTACCACTATTGGTTGCAAGGTTAATCCTTTGGCTTTATGCTCCTCTGACAAATTTTAAATTTTTTCTTCTCCACTGGCTTCAGTTTCAACAAATAAAAACATGCCATTCAGGGAATCCTGTATGGATGGTTTCCAGTTAATAATTTTCTCAGCTACTTTCAATTTTGATCTGCCACTAGGTGGTAGCAAATGATGAAGCAGCTTAAAAGTATCTAAAATACGGATATCTGAAAAGAGAAATATTTTTTGAGAAATTGTTGGCACATAATAATGCTTAATAGAGCTTTTGAATAATTCTAATTACCATTGGATATATATTTTTCCTGAAGAATTTTATCTTTGCCTTTTTCTTTGGCCAATTGAATTATTTTTGCTGCATGTAGCTCAAAATTTGCAAATAAGTTTGAAGATTTTTCTTTGTAAAGTCCTTCAAAATCAATTTCAATCTATAAAATAAATAAAAAATAAAACATTAATATGACTGTTTTTAATGAGTGATTATTTTTATCTACCAATCTGTGGCCATCACGATCTTTATATCGAGGCCATTCCGCCAAAATTTGAGTAATTACTTTTTCTGTGCTGGAAACTATTTCAGTACGACGCTGCTCTCTGGTTTTTCTCCATAGCTCTTCTACTACTGGCCATGGTTCATGTTTAAAAGAAAGCCAAAGTTTGTCTTCATTGGTAAAGTTTTGATCTAGAATAAAAAGTATAATTAATATTATATAATATACACTGTAGGTAAATGTATGTATGTATATTACCTTCAGAAATTGTGTCAGAAATTTTACGCCGTTTGTAGTCTTTGTTGTAACGTTCCAGCAAACCTTGATCGCGAAGCTTTCTCATACCATTAATATATTTATTATATAAAGCTCCCCTTGGTTGACTAGTTTCAGTCCGTTCTATGTAATATGATGTCTGAGAGTAATGAACACAATTTAATTTTTATAAATAAGTTGTATTAAGTAATTACTTTATCTTCAAATGGAAATATTTCCGAAATTTTGGTTGTAATTAAATTGAAATCTTCGGGAGGTAATCGAATTCTTCTCTGTAGAAAATAATTTGTAATTGCTGTAATTACATTTTTTCTATGATGCTCATTAATCGTTTTGAATTTTTCTTGAAAAGTTATAGCGGCCGCTGACAAAAAATCTTTTTCTAATATTTCCCGCAAATTCTAAAATTTAATAATTAAATTAAATCTCTTTAATTTTTGATTATTTTCATTTTTACCAGATTGGTAATATTCTCAATTGAAGGAACTAACGATGTGAGATATCAGGTGTTACCGATCGGCTACACGTTTTCGAAACTTGCCCTTCTGTGCTACCCTCTGTCGTAGATACTTGATCTTTAATCCATTGTGATACTTGAGAGTTCATAGATAGAGTTTCAGCTACAGGTATACATGAGTGTCCCTAAAATATCAAATATAAAATAATCTTTAAAGCACACATATTATCTGTTGCACTCACATTAGCTATTCTCCATTGAGCTAAATGTTTTTTAAAACTTATTCGAATTCCAAATAATGGAATAAGTTGATCTATGTCACTTTCTTTTATGTCGATGAGACTTTGAATATTTATTAAATGTTCTAAAAAAATAATCAAATAGCAATTCAAGATAAATTATGACATATATTATTTATTTAAAATTTATTTATATATTAGTATATACAATTTGTTCATGATATACCTTTGAAGATATTTGCCAAGCTATGCTCCAAACCCCAGGATCGTAATAATGATTCAATAGTGTCTTCAGGTGTTTCCTTCGGTGGCAACTCTTCTTGACTCTGTGATAAAGGATGTCGATTTTGCTGATGCAATTCTGTGTTCAGTTGATCCAAATTTAAAGAATAAGTAATAGTTTCATAAGTAGATTGTGCACTTAATGTATCAGTGGTATTAATATACAATGGAACCACTAAATAATGTTTATAGTACAGAAAGAATAAATAAATAAAAAGAAATGAAATAAAAATTATAGTAAATGAATAATTGTAAGAAAAAATTATTGAAATGAATTAAAGAAATTGTGCGGCAGCAAGAGCGGATCGACTGGAAGTAATGATTGATTATCTATAAAAAGCAATATACTTGAAAAATTATGAATTGTTAAAATTTTAATTATTTAAATTATTAATTCCATTAGTATTAATTTGCTATTAATTGTTATACATTTTATATTATGTTATAATGATTTAATGTAGATTTTTATTAAGTTTAATTTCCATTTTACCAAAAATTTTGAATTAATAATTATGGAAATGATAACTTAGTTGTTATAATGGTTATTATTAATTTAAATTTATTAGTCTAGACCCGCCCTTTTTGTATTAATTTTAATGCAACATTATTACATTGCTACACCAAATAATTAAATTATCTTGTTAGGAATCTAACTTAATCTTGTTAGGAAATGAAAATACTTACTATTCTCATCGAAAATCTGTAATGAATTCCCATCTACAGGTTCAGGCAGGTTCCATGATAATTAAATGATAAATAAATAATTCTGATATAAAATAATTCGTTAAAAAATAAGTCTAATTATTAGTAATAATAATATATGAATTAGAATTGTCCAATCATCAATTTAAAAAAATTTATTTTTATTCTATGAAACAGAAAAAATTTAATTAATAATACACATATGTATATATTTTTTTTTTTAATTTCAGAACATTTAAATAGGTATATTATTTTATTATTATATAGCCAGAAAAGTCAAATTAATATATGTATTACGACAAAATTTAGAATCTCTAATATGAGTATAACATAGAGTCCAGGACAATTATCTGCGACTTATAATAAATACTTTAATATTATTTCACAGAATGATGCACAGAAAAATTATAGAATACACCATATGAAATTATTTTTTTTGTAATATAAATTTCACTGTCATTTTGAAACTGTTAAAAATTGTCGACATTTCTATTTTCAATTTTTTCATACAATAATCAATTATATAAATTAAAATAAATTAACTATATAACACAAAATTATAATAAAGAAATAGCACAAATTATTATTTATAAAATAAAAGGATTCCATATTTTACTATACGTATGAATATTTGGAGACAATATTGTGAGAATGTTGAAATTAAAAAATAAATTACTTACCGTAAACAAATTATATGATTTACTAGAAATAAAAATATTTTTATATCACTGCTACTTATTTTTATAATGTTAACTTGTAATAGTTTTTTCACTAAATCACTATAATTTTTAATGTTATTTAGCAACTTTTTTTAGCAACTGTATTTTTTTCCTCGATGTCTTCAAAATCTTTTAATTAATTATTACAATTAAAAAAATAAATGAGAATTGACGCTTCTATTTAAATGTTTTCATATAATAATTAATTATATAAATTAAAATTATTTAACTATACACAAAATTTTAATAAAGAAATAAGCCACAAAAAACACGGATCTACGTACCAACAAAAATTACGAATGAAAAAATTTAGTTAATACATATAACTATCATATTAACTAACTGTAACCAACTGCAGTTATGTATATTTAACGTGGAAGAATTTTAACAATTTATTTGTAAATTCAACCATTTACTCTTAAATTTTATCATTTATGTTGTAATAATTACAATTTATTATTAAAATCAATTACTATTACATGAATTGATATTGTAAAATTTACAGTAATATTTTTATATATACAATTATTTTGTAATAATTAAAATTTATTATTAAAATCAACTACGAAAATAATATGTAGGCAACTGTAATTAATATTAATATATGAACTGTAGTAATAACGCTAACGCTTTTTGGGTAAATGTAATTTTAACTATTTACTTGTCAATTCAACAATTATATTGATACATATATAATTTCATCAATACTTACGAAAACGAAAAAGTTACTATGGTGTTGTTTTTCATATAATTGTTATATTAACAATTTAATTGTAAGTTTTACTATTTACAGGTTAAATTTATAATAAATTAATTAATTCTAACTTTAATTTATTTACATAATCAAATACTAGATTAATATTAAAATAACGTAAATACCAATAGTAAACACACCTGTACTAATGCTCAAATGTAGTTAACTATTACTATTTACATTTAAATAATTAATTATAAGAAGTATTTTTGATTTAACAATTTTGGATATTAAAATCACAATTTCATATTTTATTGTTTTCTCTATAATTTTTATCAGATAATTGTTCATTTGAATATATTCTATTAAATTTGAATAGAAACGATGTTGAACATATTTAAAGGTTAAGAAATTATATTTTTTAATGGTTAGTAAATTAAGTTGTTAATTTTACTATTTTTTCTACAATTATTTTCTCTGGGTGTTGCCGTTCTAACAACAAAAATAGTAAAATATTTTTTCAACACTACCAATGTTGTACAATTTGAAATTACTTCTATGCCAGGTTTTCATTTTTTTAAATTAGACCCCCGCGGAAGGCATGGAGCTTGTTTTCTAAATATACCCCCTCCTCCACCAAAAAAGAGCAGCATGTTAAAATTTGGAGTGAGTTGGATTACCACGAACCTATTGCACCCAATTTATAAATTTCAAGTTTATATCTAAACTGTGGCTTATTTTATAGTCATTTTAAGTTCCAAAAATTAAATTTTCATAAACTATATAATAAATTTTGAAATGTTGCATTTCTAAGCGATGAAGAATAGAGTGTGTTGCAGGTACGGAAACAAATTTTTCGCATAAGGTCTAAAATAGTATTTAAAAAAAACTTATTTCTTATTTTTTCAATCCAGTTCCCCGAGGAGGTGTTGCATCTTGTTTTATAAATATACCCCCTCGCCTGTATAAAAAGGGAAAGAGGTGAAAATTTTGAATGATTTCGAAAGATACTAACCTATTATATCTAACTTATAAGATAATAGGCCGTATATTAAATGTTTCATGCTATGATTATTTTAAATACTAAAAATACAATTTTAATAGTCCCATAAAAATTCTTTCACTAGTAAAATGAAGGGGGGTACAGGTATGAGGCTGATTTTTATGTAGAGGTTTATAATAGTATAATGAAGAAACCTATTTCTCACTTCTTTAATAAACTTCCCCGCTGAGGGGTTGTAACTTGTTTCATATAGAAGCCCCTCACTCACATAAAAAAGGCGGGGAATAATTTTTTTTATATGGAATGGAAAGGTACTAACTTGTTATACCTATTTTAAAAGTTATAATGTTTTACGTGAAATCGTACTGGTTTTATGTGCATATCAATTTTCAAAAATTCAATTATAATATTACCATTAAATAAGGGGGCGGGGACCCAGGGCTATAAATTTTTCTTATGTTCTTTGTATGGTGTCTATTCATGAAACTGTAGAACAGGGTAAAGATCCGACTATATTAAGGTGTGTTTTGTGACATGCACAAAATTGTGCATTTTTATCGCTGCATGAAGGGGGTTTGCAGGTATATTATTCGGAAAAGGATACCATAAGCATAAAATTCCATCCTTAGTTTACCTTTCTGTAAATTTTTGATTCAATTTAATGTGTTTTAGTACTATTTCTAAGCGAATCAAAAAGACAATTTTTGTTTTGCGTACGGCGTACGACGTACGGCGTACGGCGGACACGAAATTTTTTTTTGCTGATTCTGATTCTCTGACATCTAAAACGTAAGAAAAAATTCAAAATCTCGAAAAAATTTTTTTCGAAATTTGCTCTGCACCACAAAGCTTCATATTATATTTAATATGAAGCAAAATAATAAATTTTCTAATGTGGCTTTCGTTTGGGATTGTTTAAAGTTTTTATCTAAATGCCGCCCAATCGAACATGATAACAAAATCGATTTTGCTATTATTAAATGGAGGGGGTAAAACTTGAAGAAAATCTTAGATTTTTAAACATTGAATAAAAAAAAATGATTTTATTTCTCCTATCGAACATAAAAATTGATCTAGATAAAAAAAACTATTTTTCTGCTCAATCGAAACCGACATTACATTTGTAATTGTAATTGAAATTATTATTTCCATTAAAATAATATTTCGCTATAGGCAACGTTGATTA
This sequence comes from Empis stercorea, assembly GCA_949752835.1. Taxonomy (NCBI): domain Eukaryota; kingdom Metazoa; phylum Arthropoda; class Insecta; order Diptera; family Empididae; genus Empis; species Empis stercorea. The sequence continues at coordinate 22,857,293 of OX457085.1, forward strand.
AAATACAATCGATAAGTATCGCAAATTACGCCTAGCGAAAAGTGACAAAACATACCAATTTTCGTTAAGTAGCGTTTTCGAAACGCTTCGTTGGCACTAACATCCCACCACAGATAAATATATCTGGGTTATGTTGTTGTTTTTTTCTATATAAAAAATGAGACCTTGATCCTGACCCGATTGAAAAAAACACAGCTAGTTAAAATTTATTAAAATCATTTTTTTTAAATTAATAAAAGTAAAATGTAAAATTTTTTAAATTAATAAAATCAAAATTGGTTAAATGGATTCAAACCTTAACCTATCCCAATATTTAACCTAGTTTCAATTTTTTTTCCGCTCTTCAATTAAATTCAAAATACATACATACATATGTATAATAAATAATTTTCTTTTGGGGTTCACATTTAGATCAACCATTATAATACAAAAATCTATTAAAAAAATATTTACAAAAAAAAATTAATAAATTTTGCATAAATTTTTTATTACATAATTTTAGGAATTAGGATTTTTTTTTGGAATAAACATTTTGGTCAACAAAATTTTTACTATGGCAAATTTTAGGAATGAAAAAATAAAAATGAGTATTTTAAGTTAATTATTTTTTTTTAAATTAGAATGATTTTCGTTAAATAAAAAAAAATTTAAATAATATAAATTAAAATGAAATTAAATAAAAATAATTTTTAGAAAAAATAAAAATAAAATTTTTTCGACCCCTAAAATATATTTTTACAGAAATTTGTATAAAAAACGACCCCTAAAATAATAACGAACATTGAAAATATAGAACCGGAACCAAATTTAGAAATATTAAATAGAAACAACTTCGCTGAGTTTTTACACCAAGTGCAAGGAGAAAGAGTGTCGGAAAAAACAAAATCAAAATCAAAAGTAGGGTAATAAACTACACGACAGTAGTTTTCATAAAAAATTATAAATATTAATAAAATTAAAATTTAGAAAAAAAGTTTTAAATATGGATGGATTGGGCTAATATTTGGTAAACACATTCAAATTAGTGGTCTGGATGAAATGATGAATGGCCATATTTTCATCTGGGATTTTCTCCGGTACCTCTCGATGGATTGGGCTGATCTTTGGTAAACACACTCATTATAGTGTTCTATAGGTAACTATGCCAGTGCTCCTCCATTATTTCCCACAAAATATCAGAAATCACGTTTTCATCATATAACTAGATGAAAACTAGAAAGTAGAGCTAATGGAAGAGCACTAGCATAATTAACTATAGAACACTATAATGAATGTGTTTACCAAATATCCATCCAGAGGTACCAGAGAAAATCCCAGATGAAAATATGGTCATTCATCATTTCATCCAGACCACTAATTGGAATGTGTTTACCAACCACTAAATTGAATTGATTAGATGAATGTGATTCATGATTAGATGAATATTTATACAAGGAAAACAAAAATTAGCAATGCATGTGCAATATAAGTCTATATAGTATCTAAATTAGTAATGGCGCCTCTCAAGCGCCGTTCGTGATGAAGTAAAGAATAGGATGGCGCCTGAGAGGCGCCGTTCGGGTGCAAAGGGTTAAAATTTAAATATTAAAATTTTAAATTTTAATATTTGAAATGCCAGACTGATTTGACATTGACATAAACGTCAAAATTTATCTCTACACAATATTTTTTCACAATATTTTATCTCTACACAATATTAGGTCTGTTCGTTAGCTTGATACAAGTTACTTGGATCAATATGTGTCAATTTGATCGTGTTCGTTTGCGTTAGGTTAGGTTAGGTCCAGTATACTCTATGTTCGTTAGCTTTTTTGAACTTGATCCGATCTACTTGGAGTTGCTTTTTTCTAACCTTCCAAAATAGATAGAGTCGATTAGGTTAGTATATTTAATATGTCAATCATACGAAAAATTTAAAATTATATCAAGGCTGCTTTGATTATAAGATGACATATGTCTTTAAATAATGAAAAATAATATGATGCAAATATCATATTATTTTTCATATATGATGAAAAATAATACTGAAATTCCGAAATAAATCGGAATTCGTTGAAAAATTTTTTTGAAAAAATTTCTTCGAAAGAATATTAATAAAAATGGGCATATTTATGATTTATGGTGATTTCTCAGTTTATTGAACAGTTGAACTAATACTATATGATTTAAATATATCATTATGATATATTTAATATATTTATTAGAAGTTTACAATGATTATTTACAAAACTTCAACAACATTATATGGTATTTTATTTGATATAAGAGTATCGTGTTTTCTTGTAGACGCTGATATATGACATATGGTCTGAGCAAGCGAACAGAATTTGGGTTTGGGTCACAAATGAACCTAAAGTGATCTGTGACGTCACTTACTCTAACTCAACCTAACACAACCTAACCTAACCTACTCGGGTTATGTGACCCGAGCAAGCTAACGAACAGACCTATGGAGAGTTTGGAGATCGCGTTAAAATTTAGCTAATCTTCAGTAGCATACTAAACTTAACGAGAGACGAGCAGAAAGGAATTTTATCAACAAGAATAGTAACAATAATTATAATAGACAATTTTCAAGTAATAATAATTATAATAACAATAATTTTCATAATAATAATAAGACCCCTAATAGAAATAACAATGGAAACCAAAATGTATTTAATGGTGGTAATAATTATTCCAACAGCAATAGAAATAATAATAATTATTATACTAATAATTATGCCATTAACAATTAATAATAATGGCAACAACAATAATCGATTTAAAGGGCCAGCAACTAATAATATTAAATGTTTTAAGTGTGGTGAACCAGCAAAGGCGTAGCTACCATATTGCAAAAGTAAGCCATTCGAAGTTTAGGGGGCCCCATGCAATATATTTTTTTTATAGTTGGAATTATATTTTTTTCTTAATAATTAAATGTTAAAAATAAAAAGAAAAATATGTGCTAATAAATATAATAATAAATATAAGATTATTTATTTTCTTTTTAATAGTGGATAGTTTTCAATCATAATTGGCAACGAAGTATATATTATTTAAAATAAATTTTTAATAACGGTGAAAATATAAAACTCGAGGGTCAAAAATACAAATTCTATTGTAGAGAAATACTGTGAAAACATAAAACTCGACGTAACTGTGAAAATATAATAACTGTGAAAACCGAAAATACAAATTCTATTTAGTTCATAAATATTATATGCAAAAAAAAATATTCTAATTTTGTAAAAATATAATAATAAATTGGAGGCAAGTTAATATATTTAATTTAAGGGTCGTTATTACATTATTTAATTTTTCCAAAAAAATTAAAACTCCCTTAGAAAAATGGAAATCAAAGACCTTATTAATGATTTTGCATTTTAATTTTATCATTTCATATTTCCAAGTTATAACAAGAACTATAGTAACATATTTTTCTGTAATTCTATATTATGTTTCTCTATTATTATTTTCCTGTATTTTTATATTATAAATTATAAAGTATATAAAATATTTTTTTATATTTTTTAAATTCTTTTTATATTTTTACATTTTGTTTGGGGACCCTGGACCACATTTGCATAGGGGCCCAAAATTTCTAGCTACGCCACTGTGAACCAGGTCACCTTAGTAGAGATTGCACGTGGCAATCCCAGTCAACACCAGTGCAATGTTCATATTGTGGAGTGGACATGGAGTAGATGAATGCGTAATGATATATTCGCAAACTAAGGAGAAAAGCCAGTCTCAAGTTCATAATATAAATGGTATGAACGAAGGTTTAGAAAAGACCCCTTGTGAATGGTGCGTAAGGAAATGACATAAAATTTTAGAGTGTGAAGCTCGTCCTATGAATCCAAAATGACAATGGTTTCGCGAAACGAGAACGGAGTGAACTAAGAGAGCCCAGCTCATTCCTTTCGGAGGGCAAAATAACCTTACAAGAGCCAATAATTAATTTAGAAAAATAAAAAAATAAAAATAATTAATTGATTTGATAGGTAATTAATTTTATTGGTAATTGATTGGTAATTAATTTTTATTAGGTAATTAATTTTATAGATAGTTAATTGGTAATTAATTGTTGTTAGTAATTAATTAATTGTTAATGCCGCCGGTACTTCCTTTGTCGGCCCGGAATATCGGCACCTGGTGTACCACCTGATCTTTAGTTATGGGTTTTTTGCCGCTTGATGTATATATGCCATATGGATTACAGTATGGTATTTTGTGTGTGTGTGTGTCTTTGAAAAAATCATTCTGAAAAAAAAAGTTCTGGCTTTGTGGGGGAATCGAACATGGATTGAAATGTTTAATAAGTCTGCGCTCTACCTACTGAGCCACCAACTTATCTTGATATTGTTGTTTATAATGCATATTTGCTAAGTGTTTAGTTTTAAATTTATACGGTATATAAATTTATTATAAGCAAGGGAAAACATGTGTGGACATGAATAAAAAATGTTATATAATATATATATATATATATATATATATATTAAATGCTATTAAGTGAATTCGATCAGTGGCTGTTCTGAAAAATGACATCTCCTGTGCTCCTGATACAAGATTTATGAAATTCAAAACTGTGGGGAAGAGATAGACTATATATGTGATGAGATAACATAGTTTTATTTAGTCGAAATAATGTTATTGACAGCAGAAGATATAGAAATACTCAATAGTTTCTTAAAAGAGTATAAACCGTTTCTGGATGAGCGTAATTTAAAAAAGTTAGAAAACCTTGTTGAGAGATTGAAAATACTAAATGAAAATGGTACAATAACATGAACATCACAATTTGCTGAACACTATAAAAGCTGTATTTGGGCTAATAATAAAGCAACATCTGGTCCCGATAACCTGCGAATGTATATCCATTACATATAAATAGGGACACTTTAAAAATTATACAGAATTTTACAAATATATATGAAAAATTATTAACAAGAATGGAAAATTTAAAATTATAATGATTACCATGATTATAGCAGGCCCCTCGGGGTGTGGGATGGGAAGACAACTTTTGTATGCAATGTGATTAAACAGCATAAAGATTTAGATAAGCCTAATATATCTAAAATTATCTGGTGTAACCCTGAATTGATGGCTGTGCCTAGAAATTTACAATTTGAAAATATAGAATTTTTGAATAATATACCAGAGCAGATTAAAAACGAAAATGATGATAATATTTTGCTCGTTCTCGATTATTTAATGCTTGAAACTTACAATCAACAAGTGTGCGCACTGTTTACAAAGGGTTCACACCATAAAAATTTATCAATTATTTTATTAATACAAAATATTTTTCACCAGGGTAAATACTGTCGTGATATTTCTTTAAATGCTAAATATTTAGTTTTATTTAAATAAACACGTGATAAATCACGATTTTACCCTTAGCAAGGCAAATTTTTCCTGAAAAAAAAACAAGATTTCGTAAGAGTATATAACGAGGCTACACGCTTATATTGTGTTAGACTTAACACAAAACGTTAATAAATTATACCGTGTACGTCATAATATATTTGAAAAAAATTATTGTGTCTGTTATTGCTCACCAAATGATTTAAATAATAAATCGTTTTGTGAAAAATATGAAACGATTGAAGAGAAACCATCGTATATTACGGCTGTGGAAAACTTGTAATTGAAAAATTTGCTAGATATTGATAAAAACTTAGATATATTAGATCAGAATATATAAAAAAGTTTTATATAATAAAAATCTTAACAACGTATAGAAATGGTACATGTACAGACAAAATTTAATGAAATATGGTAAACAAAAAAGAAGAGTATCATTATTACCTACCCAATATAATAATAATAAACCCATTGAGAAACGAGCGTCATTATTATCTACCCAGTATGATACTAAGAAACCTATTAAGACAAAATTTTCATCGAGAAATGTCGAAACTCAAACAAAATTTAAATTATTAAAAAACACAGAAACTCAAGCCACACCATCATATTTTGATAATAATACTAAACAGCAAAGAGATTACGTTTTTTCTTTTGACCCCGTAAAGGAAAAACAACAACAATTTACTATGGATGATGACGTTTTTATAGCCCTGCACAACAACAACAAGCGCATAAATATGAATATAAAGACAACAACGACAGAGATATGGATGTTGATGATGATGATGGTGAAATGGATGAAGAGGAAGAGGCCCAAAAACTTGCTTTAGAAGAGATATTACCTGATGAACGTTTAATCAAAAGACTATATTCAAATTCAAATATAAGATATCTGTATGACACGTATGACACAAATAAATGTGATATTATTACAGTAGCCTTACCTGATAAGTCGCCTATAAATACAAGACGAAGAGCACACACAGCAGGTTCTTTTATAAAACAAAGCAATCTGCCAAAATATCCAGAAGAGCGAAACACTGGTAAACGAAAACTGCCAGAATTAAAGAAATCACCACCTAAACAACATAAATCTTTGACAACTCCACCATTCTGGACACCATATAAATAATTAATTTTCTAAGGCAAAAAATCTTGTAGAAAAAGAGTCTCAAATCTGGAAAGCAACTAAAAATTGTATAGATGATTTTAAAACTAAACAAATAATTGTATTAGAAGAAGATATTAAACCAAGAATTGTTAAATCAAATAAGGAAGAAAAGGTGAATATTATTATAGAAGACAATGTAGGAGTAATTGTGGAAGAATTTTATGTAGAAGAGTATATAGAACTAAAATGTTTTAATAAAAATGTAGTAGAAGTTGTGGAAGTTGTAGAAGTTGTAGTAAAAGAGAATTATTTAAGTACAAAAGTATGTACTGGTATGTTAATAGAAGACGAATTTGTTGGAGATAATAATACTAATGAAAATATTAATAAAAATTTTAATCAAAATATTAATGAAGAAATGAAATTTTTTAATAAAGAATTTAGTTTAACAATTCAAGGGGATGAACTAAAACTGAATATTGATATTAACTCGTTGTAAAATATATCTTTGTCTTCTTCATCCTTATCTTCAGTTGGGGCATGTTAGTATTGATATTAATATTGATAAAGAAGAAAATGAGGAAACAATTTATAATACAACAAACAAAAATAGTCTAATGAAAAATCCAGAAGAATCCATAATAACTGCACGGAAAATAATGATAAATGAAAATAATTATTTAATTAAAAATAATAACACTTATATCATCGTATTTAAAATAAATTCCAATACTACTGGTATTGAAAATAAAAAAATAATAATAATATTGTTACTTTACCATTAAGAAATTTAAATAACAATATATGTAATAAAATTATATCATAAATATAAAAAACATAGGTGGAAGCGTAAAGGTCAATTATATTAAAATTAATATAAAAAAAATATATTAAAATATTAAATTTTAATATTAAAAAAAAATTAAATAAAAAAAATATTTTAGAAGAAAATAGAAAGGGGAGTGTGAACGCTCAAAAACAAGTAACAGGGATAATATACAAAAAAAGTTGCCAAGTTGGAAGAGTGCTTCATATCCTCTTTTAGATCAACCTAGGCTTTAATAAAAACAAAGAATTAACTAAAAGTTATAATATTTTATAAAACTACGTGTTTTTCACAATTTAAAAGTAAATATATTTTATGTTCTTATATAAAACTTATGATGTTATTTATATAAAATTTATACGAATGGTAAAAATGATCAAATTCTTATCTATATCGAATGGTTGAATTTATGATATAAGACAATATATATATATACATATATATATATTGCTTCATATATTGTAAAAATATCTAAATTTCGAAAATTTTTTTTTCGAGATTTTGATTTTTCTGGACGTTTTAGATGTCATGGATTCAGAATCAGCAAAAAAACATCCGTGTCCGTCAAAAATTTTACCCCTTCCCCTTTTATTATGCGTGAGGGGGTAATTTTATGAAAGAGGCTGCAGCACCTCAGCGGGGGACTGGATTGAAAAAATGAGAAATTATTTTCTTAAAAATACTATCTTACAACTTGTGCCAAAAATTTATTTCCCTACCTGCAACCCCCTCTAAGCTACATCACTTAGAAATGTTACATTTCAAAATTTATTATATAGTTTATGAAAATTGAATATTTTCCCTTTTCATATGGGTGAGGGGGTATATCTATTAAACAGGCTGGGGGTATATCTATTATACCTCGGCGGGGGACTGGATTGAAAAAATGAGAAATTGTTTTCTCAAAAATACACACCTACACCTTCTATACAAAATTGAGACACGTACCTTCAACGCTCTTCATTTTACAGGGGCAAAAAGTTCGAAATTTATAGAATAAAAACATATATATATTACATTTCGAGTATTTAGTATAAATATGGTATAACAAATTCGAGTACTTATTTATAAAAACTTGATTGTAATTTTAAATTGTACAACTTGGGGAGTTTTGTAAAAATCATAATTTTTATTTAAATCTTCGTTTTCACTAAATCCTAGGTGGATCAAAAGGTTATATGAAGCACTCTTCCAACTTGGCAGCTTTTTTTTTCGTAGGTAGGTGGGGAAATCTTTTAAAGAAGGGTCCGCTATAACTATATTTCAAAGCTAATATCTAATCTAACACCTTTGCGAAAAATTTGAATTTCACGAACCACGTAATATATATAAAATTAAAAGTAATAATTTTTTCAAAACTACCAATGTTGTACAATTTGAAATTATTACTAAGTTTCAATAAATAAATACTCGAAATTGTATATCCAATATAATATTAATTTTTTAAATGTCGAAATTTTTACCCCTGTAAAATGAAGAGGGTTGAAGGTACGTGTCTCAATTTTGTATAGAAGGTGTAGGTGTGTATTTTTGAGAAAACAATTTCTCATTTTTTCAATCCAGTCCCCCGCCGAGGTATAATAGATATACCCCCAGCCTGTTTAATAGATATACCCCCTCACCCATATGAAAAGGGAAAATAATCAATTTTCATAAACTATATAATAAATTTTGAAATGTAACATTTCTAAGTGATGTAGCTTAGAGGGGGTTGCAGGTAGGGAAATAAATTTTTGGCACAAGTTGTAAGATAGTATTTTTAAGAAAATAATTTCTCATTTTTTCAATCCAGTCCCCCGCTGAGGTGCTGCAGCCTCTTTCATAAAATTACCCCCTCACGCATAATAAAAGGGGAAGGGGTAAAATTTTTGACGGACACGGATGTTTTTTTGCTGATTCTGAATCTATGACATCTAAAACGTCCAGAAAAATCAAAATCTCGAAAAAAAAATTTTCGAAATTTAGATATTTTTACAATATATGAAGCAATATATATATATATATATATTGTCTTATATCATAAATTCAACCATTCGATATAGATAAGAATTTGATCATTTTTACCATTCGTATAAATTTTATATAAATAACATCATAAGTTTTATATAAGAACATAAAATATATTTACTTTTAAATTGTGAAAAACACGTAGTTTTATAAAATATTATAACTTTTAGTTAATTCTTTGTTTTTATTAAAGCCTAGGTTGATCTAAAAGGGGATATGAAGCACTCTTCCAACTTGGCAGCTTTTTTTATTTTAAAAACTATATGCATTTGTATATGAATTTTTTTTAGTAAAAATAAATCTATATTCAAAAACATATAAATTATAGTAAAAATAAAATAACTTTATAATTGTAAAAAAAAATTAATATATAATTTTATATAAAATATATAAATTTTTTTTTATATGTAAAAACTAAAACAAAAAAGGATTTTTTTATATAAAATTTGAATAAATAAAATATAGTAAATAAGATATTAATTGTATAAATGGTTAAGAAGAGACAATTTTTTTTAGAAAATATACAAAAAAAATTTAGTAAAAAATTAAAAAGCATACAAAGTTTAAAAAAGAAAATTTGAAAAAAAAATATATACAAATAAAATTTTAAAATATAAGAGTCAAAAAAAATTTTCGACCCTTATATTTTCTCTAAGAGGGAATGTGTTGTGAATTGAGTCACCCTGTACTTCAATTCACAACGGAAATCAATAAAATTTTTAATTAATAAAATTATTTAAATATTAATTAATTAAAAAACAAAATATCGAATTACGCGTTGCTCGTACACAGAGAAAAAATTAATTTAATAAATTATAATTTCTGTGTGCTGACAACACGTAAAATTGAATTAAAATTGATTGAAATTATTTTGTTGGAGAAGCTGATTGCTTTTCCAAAAATTATTGAAAAGATTAAAAAAAAATTGATAAATGTAATAATAATAAAAAAAGTACCTAATTTTAATTATTTTATACGTACGCCATTGAAATAAAAATTAATAGTTTTGTAGTTTTTTTAAATTTTTTCTATAAATTTACCGGGATATCCAAAATCTAATTTAAATATAATGTCGGTAATAGTTAAAAAAAAAAAAAAAAAAAAAAAGAAATGGGTTAAATGTATCTTGTACATTAAAAATTAAACAACCCTATTACTATATATAAGTGAATTTCCAGCCATCTTAAATATATATATATATGGTCAATTTAAGATTGCCATTAAAATAACCTATTGACTATGACCATTTAAAGAAAAATATATATAACAAAAAAAAATCTAAGTTCGGGTGAAAGTATATATATTAAAAATAAAACAAAAAAAAAATTAACTTTCCGTGGTTTTGAAATTATGGGTTTTATTGTGAAAAATTTTTTTTTAAAAAAAAAGGTATTTAAAGGTTATGTTCCGACATTTATTTCTTTGATTTTATGTGAACAGAAAAAAAAATTCAAATAAAATGGCGATACAAAATAAATAACTATAAAAAAAATAAATAACTGATAAAAATTCAAGGAAAGAATATATAAAATATAACTTTAGTGATTTTATATTGTTTGTCCACTTAAAATTTTAACTAAAGTATTATTACCGTGAAAACTCTTTCAACTAACGTGAAAATCAAAAAAAAAGTAAAAATAAAGAAAAATTTTACAATTAAAAATTAAATCTGCAAACTAAAATTACTACTGAACAATTTAAACATGACCTACAAATTTTTAATAAAATTCCAGGCAATTATATAATTATAGGTGATTTAAATGCAAGGCATTCAAACTGGAATTGTAGTAGAAACAATGTTTGGGGTAAACTTTTAAATAATAAATTAATTTTTAGTAATTTTTCTTTACTATACCCCCCAAATCATACATATTTTCCACACACACTTAGAGGTAATCCTTCAACAATTGATCTTATTTTAACTAATCATGCGCCTTTTATTGATGCTCCAGTCACTATTAATAAACTTAACTCTGATCATTTACCGGTAGTATTTAACATAAATAGTTCTCCAATTAATAATGTTAAAGCACATACTCTTATTTATAATAAAGCAAACTGGTCCAAATTCAAAAACTGGTTAGCTAAAAGTATAAATATCAATTATATTTCAAATCTAGATAGTCCTACAAAAGATATAATAGATAATCATATTAGTTTGTTTACAAATATTATAACTAAGTCTGCAGAAAGTTCTATTAAAAAGAAAAAATCGCTAACTGGTCTAGAACGATTAAAAATTGAAATTCCTTCTGAAATTAAACATTTAATAAGTTGTCGAAATTTTCACAGACGTCTGTGGCAGAGAACCAGACAGCATATTGAAAAAGTACGTGTAGTCAACTTAAATAGCATAATAAGAGAAAAATTAGTTAATTTACAAAATAATAAATTTTCAAACTCAATAGGAGCTCTAACCAAAAATAGTAAACCTTTCTGGAATATTACAAAAGCGCTAAAAAATAAAAATTTTGGGATACCTACTTTGAAAAACGGAATCATAATAGGTAATACTAATGACGAAAAAGTTGATATGTTAGGAAATTGCTTTTCTGAGAACCATAAAATAACATTAAACTCTAGTGATGCGCAAACTAAGAAACTGGTTTCTGACGCTATGATTGAATTAGATAATCACCAAATTAATACCTTTAAACATATAACCGTGAAAGAAATTAAATTACATATTGGCTCAAGTAAAAATAGTAAATCACCCGGTCCAGATCAAATTAAAAATATATTACTAAAAAATTTTGAAAAAAAAACATTAATTTATTTCTGCAAAATTCTTAATGCTTGTTTAAAGATTGGTTATTTCCCAAAATCATGGAAAATAGCTTCAATTATACCTATTGCCAAACCAAATAAAATTAAATCAGATCCGTTCAACTACAGGCCAATTAGTTTGCTGAGTTCTTTAAGCAAAATTTTTGAAAAATGTTTAAAAGACAGAATTTTAAAATTTGTTGAAGAAAGTAATATATTTCCTGCGGAACAATTTGGGTTTCGTCCTTCTCATGCAGCTAGTCATCAAGTTGCTAGATAATAAACAAATCAAAAATAATTTTGTAAATAGAAATTCCACAGGCATGATTACTTTAGATATTGAAAAAGCTTTTGACTCGGTGTGGCATGAGGGTTTAGTTTAGTATACAAGGGTTTAGTATATTAAAATAATTAAAGATTTTCTTTCGTCAAGACAATTCTTTGCATTTTTAAACAACATAAAAAGTAAAAACTTCGATATATGTGCCGGAACTCCTCAAGGATCGGTAATTTCACCTATTTTATACAATATATATGTATATTTCAGATTTTCCCAAAGTTCAAAATTGCCATGCTGGTTTCTATGCAGACGATACTTCTATCTTTTCGTCGACAAAAGATCCAATTCAAATAATAAATAATTTAGAAAATGCTTTTAATAAAATTAAAACCTATTATTATAAATGGAAAATTAAAATTAACACCCAAAAAACTCAAGCAATTTTCTTTACAAGAAATAAAATCTTAATCTTGATGGGCAAGATATAAAATGGGAAAATGATATAAAATATTTAGGTATATATATTGATAAAAAACTAACATTTAGAACACACATCGATAAAACTATAGAAAAATGTAGTAAATTAGTGAGACTACTATATCCTTTGATACACCGCAAATCTAAATTAAATATTGAAAATAAGCTAATAATTTTTAAACAAATATTTCAAAGCATAATGTTATATGGCTGTGAAGTCTGGGGTAAATGCGCGATAAGCCATGTAAAACGCATTCAAATCAAACAAAATCAAATACTAAAGCTTCGGTTTAAATTACCTGTCTATTTTTCAACTAAAAAATTGCATGATATTTCAAAAGTAAAATTTATATACGATTTAATACAGAAATATCTTATTAATTTTAACTATAATTGTTGCATCTCTGAGAATAGACTCATAAGAAATTTACATAGCTAACAGCATTAATTCGTTGTTTTCGTTTCTAGTCGTAAGTTTAAAATAAGATAGATTTAAGTAAAAAATAAACAAAAATATAAAAAAAAAATATAAAAAATTATAAAAATAAAAAAAAAAAAAATTATAAAATTGAACGTAAATCATAAGGTTTTTTGCCCTTTTTCCTTTATAAAAATCAAATTGAAATGTATCAAAAAATTTATTAGATAATTAACATAAATCATGTCGTAGATGAAAAGGATTACCTATAACACTACAATACACTAAATATTATAAACAAATTGTAAATATGAATTAAGGCAATAAATAATTTTGAAATTTGAAAAAAATTAAATAAATTATTTAGAACAGTCATCAAAATTAAAATTAAAATTAAAATAGTTTTATGTTTTTTTCAAAAAAAAAAAAGGGGGTTTCAAATAGAAATTTTTGAATATGGCCATTACAAAAAAAAATATAAATAATCGTATGATAACTTTTGGCCACTAGTGTAGCATATTCTATCGGTCGGGCTTTTTTTTCGTCGGTCCTCTCAAAAAAGAATTTTTTTTGATTAAATTCGCGTAAATTAAATATATCTAACATGAGAAGAAATGTTTTCTTAAAAAAAATTAAATTGAGAAATGTTGCTGAAAAAAAATTAAATTGAGAAATGTTGCTGAAAAAAAATTAAATTGAGAAATGTTGCTAAAAAAAAATTAAATTGAGAAATGTTGCTGAAAAAAAAATGAGAAATGTTGCTGAATTATTTGATCATATGATTAAATAGATGAACGTTGCGGAGTTAATTTTTTTTTATATACATACTAATAAATATAAATTGATGATTTTTTTTGTATAATTGAATGTTGAGGAATTATTTGATGTATATATTTTTATAACTTAAAATATTTTTTTTAAATCTCACTTTGATCGGTTAATTGAATTACAATTTTTATATAAACAAAAAAAAAAATTAATTAATTTTGGCTTATATATGTATCGTGGGTCATTCCAAATTTTTATAGTTTTTTTCTAGTTAACAAAAAAAAAACCTTTTCAGCAATGCGCTCAACAGGCCTGCTGCACGTATTGAAGATCCAGGTAATTTGTTACATTATACTGAATAAATATATTAAATAAAATAAACCTATAATTAAATAAATAAGAATTTTTTTTTTATTTGACTCTTGATTGTTCGGTACAGCTACGTGGAAACAAATTTTAAATTAAATGGCCAAATAATTAATTTTTTTAAAGTTTTTTTATTAAAGGTATAAATAATAATTGATTGATAATTATGTATAATATTTCGGAATTTAATGTCATATTTAAAATGTATTGAATAATAATTATGTTAATTTAGAACCTATACACCCGAATTTAAATTAGATATATTTTCTAAAATTAATTTTAAAATAAAATTTAAAGAAATAAACAAATTACATTTACAAAAAAAAACATAATTTTAAAATAAATATATTTAGTCAAAATTTAGTAGCGCATATACAATTTTTTTGGATACTTCTGGAGTAAATGAAAAATAAATAAATTAACTCAAATTGAGTACTTGTATATGAAATTGGAAATGGAGTAGTTTTTATTTTTTTGATCCTAGGAAATCCGGGTTGTCTGCGATGAGGATGTGAGCCAGCGTAAGGTTAAGTATGGGGGCCGAACATCATAACTTCGATTATGATTCGTTTTGAAATTATTTGGTCCATAGTTGGGAGGGCACGGAACATGACATACCATCTAGTCATGTCCTCCATAGAGAGGTATCCTTGGTGAAGCCGTGGAAAAGTCAACCCACATTTGTATTTTTTTGGGGAATTTTTTTATCATGGTAACTTTTATACAACTTTTGCGCTTCTTTGAACTTAAATATGGATGTTAAATTTCATCTAAAATTATTTCTTTTGGAATTTTTGAAAAAAAAGCACGCAAATAATTTTTGTAATGTTTATTGGCAGCGCTTAAGAACCCCCAATCCGACGAGCTAAGCTAGAGCATAATTAGGCGTGCTGCGCACTACACCAGCCAAACAAGTATTTTTTTTCTTTTTCTCGAAAAAAAAAAAATCAACTCTACTTATTACAAAATGGCGCCCAACGTGGGGCCCGAAAGGATGATAAGTTTCTAGTAGCCCGAAAGGTAGGAAAGTTTCGATTATCCAACGTGGTACGCGACGTTTTTTTAAGTTCGTAAATCCGAAGTGCACGAAAGGGCATCTTTTAAGTATGTGCAAGGTAATGCGTTCTAAAACGAGCTTGAAACTTACTAGATGCCTGACGAGCTCCGTTTATATTTATTTTTATAGTTAATTTTTGTGGGTCGGACTTGGTTCTCTTGTTATTATTATGGATGACAGTGGTGGATGTACCAGGAATTACAGATTTAATTGAGTGAATATCGATTATCTGGCCGGCTACATCTGCTACTGGCTTCTGTGGTTTGAGCATTGGAATTTTGCTGATTCGCATAAATTTACCTATTTTAGTTTTCATCGCTGCTGTATTTATTGCAGAGAACGGATTCTTTAGCTGTGTGTTTTCGCATTTACTATAGTGGTTCAATGGAATTACCGACTTATTTCGGTCCGGTTCTGCTTGGTAATGGTGGGGATGCATTGCGGGTTTTTGTTCTGTGCAATGATACAGTTGCTATATTTGCAATTATTCATTTAACGTAGCTTAATTTTTTTTATGGAAAGGGTTGTATTTTTTTTGTGGTTTTTCCCTGGCACTCTCTATGGAGGAACCTTATGCTGACTCACATTTGATTCAACGACTAACCGAGTGAGTACTGGAAATCAAAAAAAAAATTATAATAATAAAATAAATTATTAACAATATAAAAAAAAAAAATACGTATTTAGTATTGGCAACATAGTATTCAGCAACATTACTTTATATTCGACAATTCTTATTGTTAGTGATAACTCTAAGAATATTATCAGCAACTACAATTTTTTTTGAGAATTTTGTTGGTATATACCTAAATTATTATCTATTTTGCTTAGTCCAAATATTTTATTAAATGTTATAAAAAATTTTTTTCGTATTTAAATCGAGTGATCAGTTCTGAATAGTCATGGCTGATGCAAATATTACCGATCGTAGTATAGTTGGTTCAGATAGCGATTTAAATTGTGGAATTTGTACTGAACTTTTAACTCCTTTAAATGAAGTTGTAAAAACTAATTGTAACCATTTGTTTCACATTTCCTGCTTATCCAAATGGTTAGAAACTTCTCAGACTTGTCCGAATTGTAGATCCAGGTGTCTGCTGGAAGACTTAAAAAAATGCGTAACAACTGGTGGTCCGATGGATTCCCCTAGCTCTGGTAGAGGCAGACCCGCCCAAACTAGAGGAGCTTTACCTAAACGGATAACTAGATCCGTCACTAGAAATAATGAGCAATCTTGGACTTTTCCAGAAACTTTACCGGTATATACAGATACAAATATTGATATTGATGAAACAAATGTAGATCGTGTAAAAACGAATTTCGATATGAATTCTATGCGTGAGGTAATTCAATCATTGATTACCACCAGTCAAACTACTCTATTGGAAAATTTACGTGTGCAAATTTCTGATTCAATTAGGGATGGATTGGTCGATATTCGTCGCCAACTTGAAATTAGCGAACGTAATGTAGTGACCGAACATAATAACAATCTAGCTAATTGTGAACAAAATCCGATTGCACCGAATTTATTCCGAGATCGACCTCCTCGAACTAACCAATCGGGTGAACTGTTTGTTCCTGGCTCGAGTAGGCGTAGCCAAGAATCGTATGTTCCGGCGAATAATGCATCACTTTCTGATAGCATTCCTACTAACAATCGTAATCCAAATCGTAACTTCACTCGTTATGTTCGTACAGGGGAACCGAATGCTCGTGAATTTGTCAATCCTGCAAATCCAAGTGAAATTAATAAAACGACCAACATTATTAAAAGTTGGAATGTATTTTTTAGTGGAACTCCTTCTGGTCTTAGCATTGAAGAATTTATTGATCGTGTCGAAACACTTACCAATCAAACTTTTAACGGTAACTTTACGCCTATTTGTGATAATGCACATATTTTATTCCATGATAAAGCAAGTGAATGGTTTTGGCGTTTTCACAAACGAGTGCGTATAATTCGTTGGAATGAGCTGATTTATTCTTTGCGTATGCAATTCTCAGACAGACGGACGGACATGGACTATATTGTATTAATTCGAGATCGTAAACAACGTCCTGGCGAAAGTTTTGATTTCTTTTACGATGAAGTTGTTAAACTGGGAGATCATTTGCTTCAACCAATGTTCGATCAAGAATTGCTAACTATTCTTCGTAAAAATATGCGTGACGATTTTAGGAAAGATTTACTGTATGTTCAGGTATTCACTGTAGAACATTTACGCAATTTGTGTCGTGAACGCGAGAGGCTGTATGATGATATACGTAATCGTAACAAAGATTTCCGTCAATTTCCTACGAGACCGAGAAACATTGCCGAAATTAATGACCAACAACTTGACGTATTTTCTGAAGATGCAAATGATATATCGGAAATATCTCGACGACCAATTCCACCAAAAAAACCTATTATCTGTTGGAATTGTAAAAAAGAAGGGCATCTATTTTTTAATTGTTTATTACCACCTAAATTGTTTTGTTGGGGTTGTGGAAAAGAAAATGTATATCGTCCCAGTGTGATAATTGTAGTCCGGGAAACGCGACGACGAGCGAGACCAACCAGCCGACCTCTTGCTCGTAAACCAACAAATTAATGAATCTGTTATCGTATCTGATAGTAATAAAATTACAATAGCTAAATTTAACAATAAAATTACAGATACAGATCGCAAGACTAATACAAATTTATTTAAAATTATAACCTTATTCCGAACGTCTTAGAGAGTATTATGAAATTCGTAATAGAATTTTTAATATTCGCAAATCCGAACATAGTCTTAATTCAATCGTGAAAATAAATTTTAAAGCAACTCGTTCAGCCATTCGACTTAAACAATTTTGGAAACGTGTTTTAGCTTCTCGTCAGCGAATCATTTCATCTATCGTAAATATTGAAAATGATTTAAGATCGTACGCTGAAATCGAAATCTTTGAGAAAAAATATTTAGGTTTGCTTTGATTCAGGAGCAACCTTAAGTTGCATTGGTGGTTCGTTTGCTGAAGAATTTCTAGTTTCAGGTTTAAAATATACTAAATTTATGTCCACTGTTCAGACTGCAAATGGATCGAAGCAGAAAGTCATTGCTTCATTTGAAACTGATGTAAAACTTAGAAATGTTATAAATAAAATCACGTTTCATATTGTTCCGACACTCACACAAAATTTATACTTAGGTATTAATTTTTGGAGAGCCTTTAAATTAGCTCCTGAAATTGTGGGGGAACTTCCTGATTTAAGTAAACCAACTGACAATTCTGTTCTTGATTCTTTGACTACTGAACGACGCACTCGTCTTAACTCAACATTAACTTTATTTCCGTCCTTTTCGCAGCTAGGGTTAGGGAAAACCAATATATTAGAACATGAGATTGATGTAGGTGACTATACTCCTGTGAAACAACGCCACTATCCTGTATCACCAGCTGTGGAAAAATTAATGTATGCCGAACTTGATAGAATGATAGATTTGGGGGTAATAGAAGAGAGTGATAGTTCCTGGAGTTCGCCAGTAGTTTTAGTCAGAAAACCGGGTAAAGTCCGCTTATGTTTAGATTTCAGGAAGGTAAATTCTATCAATAAAAAATATGCGTATCCATTACCGCAAATCGATGGTATTCTCAGCCGATTACCAAAAGCCAATTTCATTCCCAGTTTATATTTGAAAGACGCTTTTTGGAAGATACCTTTATCCAAGAAAGCGAGTTCAAAAACAGCGTTCACTGTACCGGGTAGACCACTTTACCAATTCAAAGTCATGCCATTTGGATTGTGTAATGCTCCGCAAACCATGACTAGGTTCATGGATCGTGTAATACCACCTGAATTAAAACACTGTGTATTTGTATACTTGGATGATCTGTTAATAATATCCGATACCTTCAAATCGCATCTAGAAACTTTACAACTATTAGCTCGTGTTCTAAGAAAAGCTCAGTGGACAATTAATATGGAAAAAAGTCATTTTTTAATGAAAGAAATTAAATATCTCGGTTATGTAGTTGGTGAGGGTATATTGAAAGTAGATACAGATAAAGTAGCAGCCATTGCCCAATATCCAATTCCGGTATCCGTTCGACAAGTTCGACGATTTCTAGGTATGACTGGGTATTACCGTCGTTTTATCGAAAACTTTGCTGCAATTACCACTCCAATTACCGATGTTTTGAAAAACCCAAAATCCAAATTCGTATGGACTACGGAAGCAAATTTTTCTTTTGAAAAACTTAAAACAGCTTTGACTACTGCCCCTGTACTTCTAAATCCTAATTATGACATTCCTTTTATTCTCCAATGTGACGCCAGTACTGATGGTATAGGTTGTGTTTTATTACAATTGGATGATGAAGGTAATGAACGACAAATAGTTTACATGTCAAAAAAATTAAATTCCGCCCAGCGAAACTATAGTGTTACGGAACAGGAATGCTTAGCCGCTGTACTGGGAATAAAAAAATTTAGATTTTATATTGAAGGACAAACTTTTACCGTCGTTACTGATCATGCTTCCTTGAAATGGCTTATGCAACAAAAAGATCTATCAGGACGATTAGCCCGTTGGAGTTTTAAATTGCAAGGTTTCGATTTTGCTATTGAGCACCGGCGTGGTTCACTTAATATCGTACCTGATACTCTTTAAAGGATACATTCGACCGATGCAATATCCGCTATTGATGACATAGGACCCGAAATCGATCTAAATTCCGTTCATTTAAGATCTGACGAGTATAATCAATTGAAATCTATAATTTTGACTAAAAATTTGCCTGACATTACAATTCTTGATGGTTTAATTTACAAAAAGACAGAATTTGCGACCGGAGATCCAATACAAGAATCTAATGTGTGGAAATTATGGATTCCAAGTGAATTAACTCAGGAATTGATTCAAAAAGCTCATGACCCACCTCTTTCCGCTTACGGTGGAATTTCCAAGACCTTATATCGATTACGTCGAAATTTCTATTGGCCTAAAATGTTATTGCAGGTTAAGGACTATAAAATCCAATAAAGCTACTAATATAACCTTGCGTCCACTTATGATATCTTCAATGAGATCCGAAAGACCGTTTCAACGACCGTTTCAACGATTAAGTAACGAAGTTTCCTTTTTGTAAACTAATTAAAAAACTATCTAGTAACTTAATATGTAATTTTCTAGAAAATTAGATTTTTCATATATACGGTGTACCCGAATATATAGTATCGGATAATGGATCACAATTTACGTCCTGTTTGTTTAAAGTATTGATGGAAAAATATGGTGTTAAGCACACATTTACTGGTATTTATTCTCCTCAGGCGAATGCGTCGGAGCGCGTGAATCGTTCCTTACTTGCTAGTATACGTAGTTATATTGACCGCAAGCAAAATACTTGAGATGAAAATCTGAGCAAAATAAGTTGTTCCTTAAGGTTGTCCGTACACCAAGCAGTTGGTCATTCTCCATATTTTATTACATTTGGCCAACAAATGATTACTCACGGTTCAACTTATCAATTGTTGAGAAATCTAAACTCTTTAGAAGATAAAGTCGACCTCTTAGACAGATCTGACCACTTACAACTAATTCGACATAAGGCTAAGCAAAGAATTTCTAAAGCTTTTGAAGTCAACGCTAAAAGATATAACCTGAGATCAAAACCTCTTAAATTTAATATCGGTCAAATAGTTTATCGTAGAAATTTTAAAAAAAGCGATAAAGTAAAGAAATTCAATGCTAAGCTGGCTCCCAAATTTATTAAAGCGCGTGTGAAAGAGTTAGTGGGAAATTCGCTGTATAAATTAGAAGATTTAAAAGGAAGGATTGTATCTATTTATCACGGTAAGGATATTCGGACCTAATGATTGTCGTTCGTTTAATATCTTTTTGGCCGGTAATATTAACAGATTGGAATTCATAATGCTTAAAGGGTGAGTTCATAAGTTAATAATAAAAATTAAATTTCCTCCCTCTGTAATTGCTTTATTTGGATACCCTTCTTCAGTATCTTCGACGTCAGAATTTTCCGTCGTAGTTCATGTTTTGTAATGGGTAGATTATGAAAATTTACATCCATACATTTTTTTTTGCTAAGTAAATTAATTTACTTAGCAACAAGAAATCAAATTTTATAGCAATAAAAATCAAATAAATTTTGATTGGGTGTAAATTAACATCAGATGCACTTAACGAAAGATTTCTTTCGAATTATCGAAAACCAGTTTTTTCTATTATCAAAAAACTCTGGTTTCGATAAATTTTTGCAACAGTTATATCAATTATTAAATTCAATTTCTGTGGGGGAGAGGAAATTTTGTTTTTGAGAAAAGGGACAGAGTAGTCGGATCAGTCTGAGCGTACAGTAGACTAAAAAAAAAATTGATAAATTTAATAATAATAAAAAAAGTACCTAATTTTAATGATTTTAAACGTACGCCATTGAAATAAAAATTAATAGTTTTGTAGTTTTTTTAAATTTTTTCTATAAATTTACCGGGATATCCAAAATCTAATTTAAATATAATGTCGGTAATAGTTTAAAAAAAAAAAAAAAGAAATGGGTGAAATGTATCTTGTACATTAAAAATTAAACAACCCTATTACTTTATATAAGTGAATTTCCAGCCATCTTAAATATATATATTTGGTCAATTTAAGATTGCCATTAAAATAACCTATTGACTATGACCATTTAAAGAAAAATATATATAACAAAAAAAATCTAAGTTCGGGTGAAAGTATATATATTAAAAATAAAACAAAAAAAAAATTAACTTTCCGTGGTTTTGAAATTGGGTTTTATTGTGAATTTTTTTTTTTTTTAAAAAAAAAGGTATATAATACCGATTTAAAGGTTATGTTTCGACATTTATTTCTTTGATTTTATGTGAACAGAAAAAAAAATTCAAATAAAATGGCGATACAAAATAAATAACTATAAAAAAATAAATAACTGATAAAAATTCAAGGAAAGAAAATATAAAATATAACTTTAGTGATTTTATATTGTTTGTCCACTTAAAATTTTAACTAAAGTATTATTACCATGAAAACTCTTACAATTAACGTGAAAATCAAAAAAAAAAGAAAAAATAAAGAAAAATTTTACAATTAAAAATTAAATAAATTACTTAGAACAGTCATCAAAATTAAAATTAAAATAGTTTTATGTTTTTTACAAAAATAAAAAAAAGGGTTTTCAAATAGAAATTATTCAAAGGCCATTACAAAAAAAAAATATTCAAAGGCCATTACAAAAAAAAAAATATAAATAATCGTATGATAACTTTTGGCCACTAGTGTAGCATATTCTATCGGTCGGGCTTTTTTTTCGTCGGTCCTCTCAAAAAAGAAATTTTTTTGATTAAATTCGTGTAAATTAAATATATGTCACATTCACATGAGAAGAAATGTTTACTGAAAAAAAATAAATTGAGAAATGTTGCTGAAAAAAAATTAAATTGAGAAATGTTGCTGAAAAAAAATTAAATTGAGAAATGTTGCTGAAAAAAAATTAAATTGAGAAATGTTGCTGAAAAAAAAAATGAGAAATGTTGCTGAATTATTTGATCATATGATTAAATAGATGAACGTTGCGGAGTTAAATTTTTTTTTGATATACATACTAATAAATATAAATTGATGATTTTTTTTGTATAATTGAATGTTGAGGAATTATTTGATGTATATATTTTTATAACTTAAAATATTTTTTTTAAATCTCACTTTGATCGGTTAATTGAATTACAATTTTTATATAAACAAAAAAAAAAAAATTAATTAATTTTGGCTTATATATGTATCGTGGGTCATTCCAAATTTTTATAGTTTTTTTCTAGTTTACAAAAAAAAAACCCTTTTCAGCAGCGCACAACAGGCCTGCTGCACGTATTGAAGATCCAGGTAATTTGTTACATTATACTGAATAAATATATTAAATAAAATAAACCTATAATTAAAAAGCTGCCAAGTTGGAAGAGTGCTTCATATCCCCTTTTAGATCAACCTAGGCTTTAATAAAAACAAAGAATTAACTAAAAGTTATAATATTTTATAAAACTACGTGTTTTTCACAATTTAAAAGTAAATATATTTTATGTTCTTATATAAAACTTATGATGTTATTTATATAAAATTAATACGAATGGTAAAAATGATAAAATTCTTATCTATATCGAATGGTTGAATTTATGATATAAGACAATATACATATATATATATATATATATTGCTTCATATATTGTAAAAATATCTAAATTTCGAAAAATTTTTTTTCGAGATTTTGATTTTTCTGCACGTTTTAGATGTCATGGATTCAGAATCAGCAAAAAAACGTCCGTGTCCGTCAAAAATTTTACCCCTTCCGGTGAGGGGTAATTTTATGAAAGAGGCTGCAGCACCTCAGCGGGGGACTGGATTGAAAAAATGAGAAATTATTTTCTTAAAAATACTATCTTACAACTTGTGCCAAAAATTTATTTCCCTACCTGCAACCCCCTCTAAGCTACATCACTTAGAAATGTTACATTTCAAAATTTATTATATAGTTTATGAAAATTGAATATTTTCCCTTTTCATATGGGTGAGGGGGTATATCTATTAAACAGGCTGGGGGTATATCTATTATACCTCGGCGGGGGACTGGATTGAAAAAATGATAAATTGTTTTCTCAAAAATACACACCTACACCTTCTATACAAAATTGAGACACGTACCTTCAACCCTCTTCATTTTACAGGGGCAAAAAGTTCGAAATTTATAGAATAAAAACATATATATATTACATTTCGAGTATTTAGTATAAATATGGTATTACAAATTCGAGTACTTATTTATAAAAATTTGATTGTAATTTTAAATTGTACAACTTTGGGAGTTTTGTAAAAATTAATGTAAATTAATCATAATTTTTATTTAAATCTTCGTTTTCACTAAATCCTAGGTGGATCAAAAGGTTATATGAAGCACTCTTCCAACTTGGCAGCTTTTTTTTCGTAGGTAGGTGGGGAAATCTTTTAAAGAAGGGTCCGCTAACTATATTTCAAAGCTAATATCTAATCTAACACCTTTGCGAAAAATTTGAATTTCACGAACCACGTAATATATACATATAAAATTAAAAGTAATAATTTTTTCAAAACTACCAATGTTGTACAATTTGAAATTATTACTAAGTTTCAATAAATAAATACTCGAAATTGTATATCCAATATAATATTAATTTTTTAAATGTCGAAATTTTTACCCCTGTAAAATGAAGAGGGTTGAAGGTACAGGTCTCGTTTTTATGTACAAGGTGTAGAATAGTATTATGAAGAAACCAATTTTTAATTTTTTTGATATAGTCTCCCGCATAGGGTATATTTCTTATTTCATTAATACACCCCCTCCTCTACTTTAATAAGATGGTGGTTTATAATTTTAAGTGATTTCGCAAGGTTTGAAATTATGGTACCTGGCATAGAAGTAAGAAAGTCGTACATAAACTCTGGACCATTTTATAGCCATTTTGAATTTCAAAAATTTTACTTTGAAAATATCGAAATTCAAATATAACTGACATAAAGAGGGTTGACGGGGTGGGACTGATTTTTTTATACAAGGTGTAAAATTTCATTGTTAAAAAAGTATTTTTTAATTTTTTTAAATTAGCCCCCCGCGGAAGGTATGGACCTTGTTTTCTAAATATACCCCCTCCTCCACCAAAAAAGAGCAGCATGTTAAAATTTTGAGTGATTTGGATTATCACGAACCTATTGCACCCAATTTATAAATTTCAAGTTTATATCTAAACTGTGGCTTATTTTATAGTCATTTTAAGTTCCAAAAATTAAATTTTCATAAACTATATAATAAATTTTGAAATGTTGCATTTCTAAGCGATGAAGAATAGAGTGTGTTGCAGGTACGGAAACAAATTTTTCGCATAAGGTATAAAATAGTATTTAAAAAAAACTTATTTCTTATTTTTTCAATCCAGTTCCCCGAGGAGGTGTTGCATCTTGTTTTATAAATATACCCCCTCGCCTGTATAAAAAGGGAAAGGGGTGAAAATTTTGAATGATTTCGAAAGATACTAACCTATTATATCTAACTTATAATATAATAGGCCGTATATTAAATGTTTCATAGGCTATGATCATTTTAAATACTAAAAATACAATTTTAATAGTCCCATAAAAATTCTTTCACTAGTAAAATGAAGGGGGGTACAGGTATGAGGCTGATTTTTATGTAGAAGGTGTATAATAGTATAATGAAGAAACCTATTTCTCACTTCTTTAATAAACTTCCCCGCTGAGGGGTTGTAACTTGTTTCATATATAAGCCCCTCACTCACATAAAAAAGGCGGGGATTAATTTTTTTTATATGGAATGGAAAGCTACGAACTTGTTATACCTATTTTAAAAGCTATAATGTTTTACGTGAAATGGTACTGGTTTTATGTGCATATCAATTTTCAAAAATTCAATTATAATATTACCATTAAATAAGGGGGCGGGGACCCAGGGCTATAAATTTTTCTTATGTTCTTTGTATGGTGTCTATTCATAAAACTGTGAAACCGAGTAAAGATCCGACTATATTAAGGTGTGTTTTGTGACATGCACAAAATTGTGCATTTTTATCGCTCCATGAAGGGGGTTTGCAGGTATATTATTCGGAAAAGGATACCATAAGCATAAAATTCCTTCCTTAGTTTCTGTAAATTTTTGATTCAATTGAATGTGTTTTAGTACTATTTCTAAGCGATTAAAAAAGACAATTTTTGTTTTGCGTACGGCGTACGACGTACGGCGTATGGCGGACACGAAATTTTTTTTTGCTGATTCTGATTCTCTGACATCTAAAACGTAAGAAAAAATTCAAAATCTCGAAAAAAAAATTTTCGAAATTTGCTCTGCACCACAAAGCTTCATATTATATTTAATATGAAGCAATAAATAAGAATTTTTTTTTATTTGACTCTTGATTGTTCGGTACAGCTACGTGGAAACAAATTTTAAATTAAATGGCCAAATAATTAATTTTTTTAAAGTTTTTTTATTAAAGGTATAAATAATAATTGATTGATAATTATGTATAATATTTCGGAATTTAATGTATATATATTTTACATTTTTTAAATATATATTTAAAATGTAATGAATAATAATTATGTTAATTTAGAACCTATACACCCGAATTTAAATTAGATATATTTTCTCAAATTAATTTTAAAATAAAATTTAAAGAAATAAACATATTACATTTACAAAAAAAAAAATAATTTTAAAATAAATATATTTAGTCAAAATTTAGTAGCGCATATACAATTTTTTTGGATACTTCTGGAGTAAATGAAAAATAAATAAATGAACTCAAATTGAGTACTTGTATATGAAATTGGAAATGGAGTAGTTTTTATTTTTTTGATCCTAGAAATCCGGGTTGTCTGCTATGAGGATGTGAGCCAGCGTAAGGTTAAGTATGGGGGCCGAACATCATAACTTCGATTATGATTCGTTTTGAAATTATTTGGTCCATGGTTGGGAGGGCACGGAACATGACATACCATCTAGTCATGTCCTCCATAGAGAGGTATCCTTGGTGAAGCCGTGGAAAAGTCAACCCACATTTGTATTTTTTTTGTATTTTTTTGGGGAATTTTTTATCGTGGTAACTTTTATACAACTTTTGCGATTCTTTGAACTTAAATATGGATGTTAAATTTCATCTACAATTATTTCTTTTGGAATTTTTGAAAAAAAAAGCACGCAAATAATTTTTGTAATGTTTATTGGCAGCGCGTAAGAACCCCCCCAATCCGACGAGCTAAGCTAGAGCATAGCTAGGCGTGCTGCGCACTACACCAGCCAAACAAGTATTTTTTTTCTTTTTCTCGAAAAAAAAAAAAATCAACTCTACTTATTACAAAATTTAAAAAAAGCTGCCAAGTTGGAAGAGTGCTTCATATCCCCTTTTGGATAAAACTAGGATTTAATAAAAACAAAGAATTAAGTAAAAGTTATAATATTTTATAAAACTATTTTTTTTCAGAATTTAAAAGTAAATATATTTTATGTTCTTATATGAAACATGATGTTATATACAAATTATTCGAATGGTAAAAATGATCAAATTCTTATCTATAATGTAGGGTTGAAGTTATGATATAATATTATATAATATTTAATATTATATTTATTATTATTGTAATATTATATATACTTATATATATATATATATCTATATATATATATATATATATATATAAACATATAATATTTAATATATATATACATACATATATATATTATATATATATATATAATATATATATATATATATATATATATATATATATATATATAATATTACAGCTTTTTAATTTATATATGCATATGTACCTATATATTAATTTTTAAAATTACTACATGACAATATAACATAATATACATAATATGATTTAATAGAACCAGATTTTATGATAATTGACTTTTTGATATTTAAAATGATCATAAGATATGCCACATTTCAGATAGGTCTTTGAATCTTATAAATTAGGTATAATAGGCTAGTGAAATCATTCAAAAATTTTATCTTCTTCCCTTTTTAATAGGGTTGAGAAGGTATGTTTGTGAAATAGGATGCAACACCTCCGCGGGGGACTGGATTGAAGAAATGAGAAATTATTTTCTTAAAAACACTATTTCACACCTTATGCGAAAAATTTAGTTCCATTCTTATCCATAGAAATATTACAATTGAAACTTTATTATAAAGTTATGAAAATTGAATATTTGGAATATGAAATGACTATAAAACAAGCCACATTTTATTTATAACCATTCAACTTACAAATTAGGTGCAATAGGTTAGTGCTTACCCAATTCACTCAGATTTTAACCCGCTGCTCTGTTTAGGTGGAGGAGGAGGTATATATAAGGAACAACCCACATCGGAGGGTTAATTTAAAAAAAATGAAAAAATAGTTTTTTAATAATAAAATTTTACACGTGAATTTATAAATTTTATTTAAATCTTCGTTTTCATTAAATCCTAGGTGGATCAAAAGGACTTCCAACTTGGCAGATTTTTTTTGTATATCAATTTGTATATGTCAGTTGAGAATTTGGACTGAGTTTAAGTTACCAATGAATAAAAACAAATTAACACTGTTATACTAATTTTTAAATTTTGGAATTACTAGAGCAGAAAAGGTTGGAATTTTGGTTTGAAAATTATATTTGAAAGCTAATATCTAATCTAAGACCTTTGCGAAAAATTTGAATTTCACGAACAACATAATACATATATAAAATTAAAAGTTATAATTTTTTCAAAACTATTAATGTTGTACAATTATAAATTATTACCAAGTTTCAATAAATAAATACTCGAAATTGTATATCCAATATAATATTAATTTTTAAAATGTCGAAATTTTTACAACCGTAAAATGAAGAGGGTTGAAGGTACAGGTCTCGTTTTTATGTACAAGGTGTAGAATAGTGTTATTAAGAAACTAATTTTTCATTTTTTTGATATAGTCTCCCGCATAGGGGATATTGCTTATTTCATTAATACACCCCCTCCTCTACTTTAATGAGATGGTGGTTTATAATTTTAAGTGTTTTCGCAAGATTTGAAATTATGGTACCTGGCATAGAAGTTACAAAGTCGTACATAAAATCTGAACCATTTTATAGCCATTTTGAATTTTAAAAATTTAACTTTGAAAATATCGAAATTCAAATACAACTAACATAAAGAGGGTTGAGGGGATGGGGCTGATTTTTTCATATAAGGTGTAAAATTTCATTGTTAAAACAGTATTTTTCCATTTTTTTAAATTAGAGCCCCGCGGAAGGCATGGACTTGTTTCTTAAATATACCCCCTCCTCCACCCAAAAAGAGCAGAAGGATAAAATTTGGAGTGATTTGGATTACCACGAACCAGTGGCACCCAATTTATACGGTTCAAGTTAATATGTAAACTGTGGCTTATTTTATAGTCATTTTAAGTTCCAAAAATTAAATTTTCATAAACTATATAATAAATTTTGAAATGTAGCATTTCTAAATGATGTAGAATAGAGGGGGTTGCAGGTATGGAAATAATTTTTTCGCGCAAGGTCTATCATAGTATTTAAAAAAAACTAATTTCTTAATTTTTTAATCCAGTCCCCCGAGGAGGTGTTGCCTCTTGTTTTATAAATATACTTCCTCAGCTATGTTAAAGGAGAAAAGGGTGAACATTTTTAATGATTGCGAAAGGTACTGATCTATTATACCTAACTTACAAGATACAAGGCCCTATCTTAAATGCGACATATCTTATGACCATTTTTAATACACAAAACACAATTTTAATAGCCCTTTTAAAAGTCTTTCACTTTAAAGTGAAGGTGGGGTAGAGGTATGGGGCTAATTTTTACGGAGAAGGTGTAAAATAGTATATTTAAGAAACTCATTTCTCACTTCTTTAATAAATTTCCCCACTGAGGCGTTGCAACTTGTTTCATATATAAGCCCTTCATCCACTTAAAAAAAGCGGGGGGTATTTTTTTTAATATGGAATGGAAAGGCACTTACCTGTTGTACCTATTTTAGAAGTAATAGTGTTTAACGTAAAACCTTACTGGTTTCATAGGCATATCAATTTTCAAAAATTTATCTTTAATATTACCATAAAATAATGGGGCGGGGACCCAGGGCTCTAAATTTTTGTTATGTTCTTTGTATAATGTCTGTTCATAAACCTGTGAAACAGAGTAAAGATCCGACTATATTAAGGTGTGTTTTTTAACTTACACAAAAATTATGCATTTTTAACGCTCCATGAAGGGGGTTTGCAGGGATATCATTCTAAAAAGGATATCATAAACATAAAATTCCATCCTTTATTTACGTTTCTGCACATTTTTTATTGAATTGAATATGTTTTAGAACTATTTCTAAGTGATTGAAAAAGTCTATTTTTGCTTTGCGTACGGCGTACGGCGTACGGCGGACACGAAATTGTTTTTTGCTGATTCTGGTTCCCTGACATCTAAAACGTAAGAAAAAATTTAAAATTCCAAAAAAAATTTTTTCGAAATTTGCTCTGCACCACAAAGCTTCATATATAAAGATATGAAGCAAAAGATTATTAGTCGGAAAACTAATAATAAAAAAAATAATAAGTAAATTTAAATTGAAAATTAATAATTGTTTGTGAAAAAGATTATTAGTCGGAAAACTAATAATAGAAAAAAAGTTAAAAATTAAAATTAATTCCTTTTAAATTGACAAATTTTAAGAGTCAATTCAATTAATTAATAAAAAGTAAAATAAACAGTTAAGTTAAATTGCGATAATAATTTATTTAATCTAATTCTTTAACAAGCAATGTTAAAGATAAAAATTTGAAATTAAAATTGTTAGTTCAGCACTACCGCTACTCTGTTAGACATTACTGATAAAATTAGATGCAACACAGATAAGAAACTAGCTTCAATCCTGCTCCTGCTGGATTTTAGTAAGGCTTTTGATTCCGTTGATTTTAGTCTCTTATTGGGTAAATTAAAAACTCTGTTTCTCTTCTCTAGTAGAGAAACTTATTCGGTAATGTAATCTTATGTATACCTACCTGAATTTGAGATCTCAATGTGTGTCTTCTGGAAATAATTGTTCGTCATTTCTATCCAAATGTAAATGTGTTCGGCAAGGCTCAATCTTAGGCCCTTTACTGTGTTCTCTCTTCATAAATGATGTTACCTCTTGTATTTCCTTCAGTCTTTTACACTTGTTTGCTGATGACGTCCAGTTGTTGCATTCCCTTCCTACTTCTTGTTTTGTCCAGTGTATTAACGAAATTAATCTCGATCTCATCTATTAATTCCTGGGCTCGAGAAAACAGACTGGTACTAAATCCTGATAAATGCAAAGCTATTGTCTTTAACAGTCCTCCTAATGAACTAAACGTTAACCTTAACGTCAAACTTAATGATGTTATGTTACCATTTGTTCCACAGTGTCTAAGTCTGGGTATAATAATAGACAACAAGCTTAATTGGGATGCTCATGTAAGCAGCGTCATTAGTAAGATTAACTTCACGCTACGTAAACTTTACAGCCTTAACTACCACGTTCCTAGACCGATCAGGTTCAAATTGGTCCAAGCTTTGATCATGCCCAATATTAATTATGGTCTCGAGATCTTTTCGGGATGCACGAACGTGCTATTATTGCGACTACAACGTGCGCTTAACTCTGCTGTAAGATACATATATAATCTAAGACCCAGAGATCATGTATCCCACTATGTCTCGTGTTTACTAGGAACTGGTTTCAAATCTTATGTTAATCTTCGTGTTCTTCAAATCTTGTACAAGACTGTTCAAAATCAATGTCCTCCTTACTTGCTTTGTGATTTTGTGTTCTCGTCGAATAGGCCACTTCGATACCTGACTATTCCTCGTATTTCATCTTCTATGTTTGGTAGATCTTTTAGGGTGCGAGCTTCTCCGCTGTTTAATAAATATTTACCTGTAGATCTTAGATGATTTGATTTATCGCCTAAACTTTTTAAAAAACAAATAATTCAGATACTTAATTCTTAAATCTCTGTTATTATTTATTTCCAATTAAATATTTTTAATATGTCAGTAGTTATAATCAATTTTCTATTATTTTTATGCTTATAATACTAACTCAAAGTGGAGGGGAGGGGAGATCCTGATGACCGCGTTTGCCATTTAGTTACTTAGTTAAAATAGCTTGCTTATTGTATATAAGTAGTATAAAGCCCCCCTTAGATCGAATTATATACTACGTACAATAGTGACGACATGCTTAACAGAAGCCAAAATCACACAACCGTACTAGAAATAATACTTGCTGTGTATAATAAAGAGACTGGTGATTAGAGACGGGTAGTCTTTCTGTATTTTTGGTTGGTCAGAATATGAATTCGTGGGTTGGGCTTGCCGTGCAGTCTGTAAATAATGTACAGATCTGGATGTACCGCTGGAGTAAAAATGCTCTGGATGTACCGCTAGTGTAAAAATGATTTTAGTATAGATTTGTATGGTGACTAACCAAAAACTGTAAACAAGTCTGTTAGAGTGGGCGTCGTGGTGGATGTTCTTTTTGATGATATTTCCCGAATATTTGTGAATTTGTGATTTTTTCTGATAGTATTGCGCCCGTGTTATAAAAGTTACCTTTTATAATTGTTTTTATTCCAAATAAAACACTAATCTTGTTCGGTTAAATTTACTTTTATTTATTCACCATTTATATTTCCTAGTTATTAATTTAATATTTTATTTATAGTTAGTTTTGTAAATTTATTTTATTAATAACTTTAGATTTTTTTTATTTATTTATTTAAAACCAATTATACAATTTTAACTGCTTTGAATTTATTCAATAAATTATTTAAACTTTAATTAAAACAGTTATTTACTATACTTTTTATTTTTACAATTGATAGTATCTAATTGAAACCCAAATTAGACTTTTTTGCACTTTAATTAGTTGGTGTCTTCTTGACACCCAAATTAAACTTAATCTTTTTAGTTGGTGTCTTCTTGACACCCAAATTAAACTTTATCTTTTTAGTTGGTGTCTTCTTGACACCCAAATTAAACTTAATCTTTTTAGTTGGTGTCTTCTTGACACCCAAATTAAACTTAAACTTTACTACCAAAAAACAGCTATTTTATTTGGTTGAAGAGCTTTTTGGTTTTCCAAAATATCGCATGCGATATTTTGGTTAGCCAATCAACTCTTCAAAATTTTGTTCTAATTTAATTTTTAATTATTTTGCAAATTTAATTAATAATTTTATATTATTTCAAAATAATTTAGTTAGCTGTTTTTTGGTTGTGAATTGAAGTACTGGGTGCTTCAATTCACAACACCTTCTCTCTTTAGAAAAAATATAGGGATCGAAGTTTTTACTTCGAACACTATATTTTTAAAAATAATATTATTTTGAATTTTTCCATTATAATTACATTATGATTGATAATCTTTTTTTATTAAAGATTTTTTTTTTTTAAATTGTTTATTACTTAAAAATAATATAATAGATTTTTACTTAATTCTACAAATAATTTTATTTAGATATTTTTTTTATATGTACATATATATATGTATATATTTTTTTTGTAATGATAAATAATTAATTTACTATCATTTGTATAGTATTAATAAATTTTCTGTTAATTTAAAATAATATGAAATTTTTGATTTTATTCTTTATTTATTTGTTTCTTCAAAAATTTTTATTTTATTATATTAAAAAATCAAATTCCTTTTTTCTCTTTTTTTTTTTATTTTATTTTTTTTTTATTTTAAAATTTATTTTGTATATATTAAAAATCAAATTTTAATTTAATATTTAATTGTATATATTTTTTTTGTTCTTCAGATTTTTGAATAGAATTATGATTTAGGGAGATTGAAATTAAGGTTTTTATTTAAATTATTGGACATAGGTACTTTTAGTGGGAAATTAATAGGTAAATTTTAAAATATATTTGTAAATAAAAACTAGTGAGTTTAATATACTAAAAATTTATTAAAATCGTTTTTTTTTTAAATTTAAATGAATTTTGTGTAGGGATCCCTCCCCTTTTTTTGTGGAACTCTATATACGTATACAATATATATATATTTTTTTTAAATTTCTTTAAGACATTTTTATAAGCCAAAACTAATGGTTTTCTTTCGTTTTTTAAAATTAAAATTAACTCTTTCTTTTATTTTTGGTATGTTTTGGGGGTCATTTTTTAGGGGTTTTATTTCAAAATTTTGAATAGGGTTCAATTTTACTTTTACGTTTTCAATTTCTACATTTTCCGTGGTTACATTAACTACACAAACAGTTACAGTATTATTTTTACTTTTTACCAAACAGTTTCCTAAAAACACGCCTGGTTTTATTTGTTGCGCTTCACAAAAGAATTCTCCCTCTTCCGTTGTAGGGAGACTGATTGCCTTTTCCATGCGGGCTGGTACTATAATTTTCGATGATTTTATTATTCCATTAATTTCCATTTTTTCACATTTAACATTATTAGATTCAAATGTATATTTTTCCGTTGGTACTTCTTCAATTTTATCCTCCATTGCAATATCAATGTTATCCGTTTTAATTTCTTCTTCTATAACACTTTTATTTAAATCAATTACTTCATTTTTTATAAAAAATTCTTTATTAATATTTTCATCATTTACCATTTTCTCTCCTTCTACGTCATAATTATCTTCATCATTTACTATTTTATCTCCTTCTATGTCATTATTATTATTTTTCTCCTTATTATCGTCATCATTGACTTCAATAACTTCTGCATTAACTACAATAATATCCTCCTCTTCTAATTTCTCCTCCTTTAATTCATTACTATTTTCATTTAATAACTCCTTAGTTACTACTATAACTTCTTTATTTTCTATTACTTCCATAACTCCATTATTTTCCTTAAAACTCTCCTGTACGTTATCATAAATTTCTTGTAATTGCTGTATCTTCACCGCGTTTAATTTATTTGAATCTTTAATACAATACATATTTATTTTTTCATTTTGTTTTTGTGAAAATGGAATATAAAATTCCGAATTATTTGTTTTTGTTTTTGGAAATTGTAATTGTTTTTGGGGTCCTAAAATATTACAATTAGGGGACAAAAAATTGTTCCCTAAAATACCATCAACTGGTAACTTAATATCATTATCTGTAACTTGGAAATCGCATTTAAAATTTTGCCCTAATAAAAATTTACCCTCACAGGAACCTAAAGTGGAGCTCACATTGTTTATTGAACTTATTTGTACCTTATTATCTGTACATATTTGTGTTCCTTTTTTCAATGTTGAATTTTTTATTAAACTAACCTGAGCTCCTGTGTCTACTAATAACTTTACTTTATCTGTTTTGGCTATAGCTAAAGCTAATTGAACTATAGGCTCCTGTAAGGTAGTTGTTGTGCCCTCCGTATGGAATGAGCTGGGCTTTTTTAGTTCACTCCATTCTCGTTTCCCGAGACTAACGCCATTCTAGATTCATAAGATTGACGTGCTTCACAATTTAATATTTTATGGCCTTCCCTTGCACACCATTCACTAGTGGTTTCCGTGTTGGTTACTGTTAAAACTCTTTGTGGGCTTGCGCCGTTATTCCCTACGCGTGGTTTTAAACAATTAGCGGATTCGTGTCCGTAAATTCGGCAATTGGTACAATGTTTTACTTCCTTATTTAAATGAAATTGCATTGTACAATCTCTACTTATGTGGCCTTGTTTACCACATTTGAAACATTTTATAAGAGGATTTGAATTAGGTCCCCTGTTAGCAATATTTGTATTCCTAATATTATTATGATTATTATTATTACTATTATAATTAGATTGGTAGTTATTTCCGTTAAACATACTACCATTATTATTGTTCAATCTATTAGGGGTCTTATTATAGTTATTGAACGGGGTCTTATTGTTATTAAAATTATTATTGTTATTATTTGAAAATTGCTTATAATTATTACTAAAATTGTTGTTGTTGTTGTTATTTAGATTTCTACTTCCAGCGTTGAAATTATTGCGCACGTTATTATTATGCTGTTGGTTGTTCCTAAAATTATTATTATTGTTAAAACTTCTCTGATTATTCCCATTACCAAATTTGTTGTTGTTGGGTTGTTCCGTTTGTAGCCCATTTTCGTTTAATTTTTTCATCAATGTCGTAATTAATGTCAGCATTTGATCCCCTACGACTGCTTGATTGTTGCTTGATGTATTAGAACTTCCAATGCCGCCTAAATTTCGAGTTTCGTTCAGATATTGTCGAGCTGCTCCTATAGAGACTCGTAAATTTTCCGGATTTTTAAATAATAGATATTGTTTTAACTCTGCTGATCGCAGTCCTCCCAAAAACACTCTCTTTGCTGTGATCTCCATCTCGTTTTGCTGTGATCTCAATGCTCGTCCCCCGTTGTTATATCTCTCATTTACCCTGTTCCGATACGCGGCCAATTTTTCGGATATTCGTTCTCCAAAAAGTTCTACAGTTTCCGTTTCATATTGGTACATTCCCATAATTTCTGAGGCTAAAGTAGCCATATCTTTACTTTCTATGAAACGGTTTCTTAAAATATCCTTGTATTGTGTAAAATTTTCGACGTTGGCATATCTAAAGAGAGCGTTGGCCGCACCTGTTAATTTACTGGTAATTAAAATCCGTAAAAGTATGCCTTTTTGCTCATCCCTCGTTAACTCGTATGATTGGTGAGCCAACTTCAGAAAATTGTTTAGTTCGTTTTCAATGTCCAACCCTACGCCTGAAAATGTTGGAACGTGTACCAAAAATGTCTTAATAATTTTTTCAACCGGTAAGAGCGTTGGTTCCAAATGGTAAGAGTTGTCATTAGTGAAATTTTCCGCGTTGTACTCATGTTGTACGGGTAACTGACGTGGTGGTGGAGGCGGAATAGGGGTCGAATTTAACCCTGACGGTCCTGGCCTATTCATTGTTCTGTTACTAAAGAAATGGGGGTCATTTATTGGATTCATTTCGTTGGATTTTAATATTTAAACTTCTTCTTTCCGTTTTAGTAATTATCACTTTATTTTTCCTTGCTTTTTTAGGTCTTCTTATTGGACCAATTCTATTATATTTTACCCCGGATCTTAATGTTCTAAAGCTTTTCCTGTTTTCCGACACTCTATCTTCCTGCACTTGGTGTAAAAAATCAGAAAAATTGTTTTTATTTAAAACTTCTAAATTTGGTTCTTCTTCTATATTTTCGATGTTTGTTTTAGTTTTTTCGTCCGAATCTTCAAATTCTGGACTTGAATTTAGAAATGAAAAAGTAGAAATTCGTTTCGAAAATTTTAAAATAGATTGCGCTAAAGTTGGGGTTTTGGATTTTTGCGACATTAGTTTCCTTATTAATTTACAACAACAACAATGTAAATACGCCTTTTTTTATATTATGATTTAGGGGTCATATTTTTATTAAATTTCAGTAAAATGTGAAGAAAAAATGTTGTATACTTATTTTTTAGGGGTCGAAAAAAAAAAAAATTTTAAGCTCGAAAAATTGTGTTTGTAAAAATTATTTTTAATTTAAAATTTTATCTTATTTAACGAAAATCATTCCAAATTAATAAAATTATTTAAAATAAAATACTCATTTTTATTTATTTTATTTTTATTCCTGAATATATGCAATAAAAAAAATTTTCGACATAAAAAAATATAAATTCCCTAACTCCTAAAATTATGCAATAAAATTTTTATTTAATACCAAAAATTTTTTAATAAATTTTCATAATATGAATGCTTTTACAAAAAAAAACCGCGCTTTGTTCTAATGAAACTTACGTACGTCATTTAAAATATTAATATTAATATCAATTAAGTTGACAACAATATTTTATATAAAAATGATCATACGTATTTTGAAAATATATATATATATCCCTTTATATATATGTATATATAATTTTCGTCATTACGAACAAACAAAAAAAATTAATGAAATTTTGATATAAAATGTAAATTTATTATAATTATATTTTAGGGGTCGAAAAAAAGACAGAAATCCAATTCAATATAGTTATAAAATTTTATTAATATATATTTTTTTTAAATTTTATTATAAAAACCAATCCAAATTAAGACGATGAATATATATAATTTTTTTTTTTAAATTTTATTATTATAGGTACTTCTAAAAGTTCACTTTTTTTTGAAAACCCAAAAATGTTTTATTTATCTCCTAAAGGTATGCAATGATTATAAAATATTTTTTTTTTAAGTAAGTTTGATTAAAAAAAATATTTTGATTGACTTTGTTTTGCAATGATAAATTGAAATTGCGGTTAATTACC
Organism: Empis stercorea; assembly: GCA_949752835.1. Lineage (NCBI taxonomy): Eukaryota > Metazoa > Arthropoda > Insecta > Diptera > Empididae > Empis > Empis stercorea. The sequence continues at coordinate 22,895,584 of OX457085.1, forward strand.
TTTAAAAAAATTTATTATAAATTTTAAAAAACAAAAAATTACGAAATTATTTATTTTCAACAAGAAAATTTGCTAATTTTAATTATAAGTATGTATGTATATATATTATTTTGTCATAAGAGGACAAAAAAATTTTTTAAAGTTATATAAGGTGAAAAAAAAAATATTGGGTAACAAAGAAAATTTGTATCCCAATTTTTTATTATTACATAGAAAAAAAACTTTATACCAGGTTACTTGATTTTATACAGCCCTGTGTTAACTTAATACAAACTGTACATTTGCATTGTCTTTACACAGTTTTAGTATAATCAACGAACCCTAGTATTTTTGTAATTAAATTCAACACATAATGCCTTTCATTGTTTTTATTACCGTATATATTTTTATACACTACCAAGTATAAAATTTCAATGCTAATAAAAATTCAGGCAACAGAAAAAAAACTTTATATAATTGCTGAAAACGCACAATTATTATAATGCAACGAAAAAAGAAATATGTATATACATATGTATATATGGTCGACTTATAGTAAAAAAAACTTATATAATTGCACCATATGTATTAAGGTGTGCTTTGTTGATATGCATTTATTTATAATATTTATTATATTTGTAAAAAAATTAGGGTAACTATTGGGAAAGGTTAGGAAATTTGTTTAACAAAAAAAATTATATACAATTTATATATATCCATAAAACTTTGTTTACAAGTTTTGTTGGATTTTACAAAAAAATATGATCCTTTTTTTTATATTTATGTGCCGTATATTGGAATTTGATTTTTTGTATAACTTTTTTGAACAAAATTTGGAAAAAAAAAAATTTTTTTATAATTATTTAACATCTAATTTGATACATTTTGAATTAGATTTTTTTTATTTATTTTTTTTTGATAATTAATTAAACAATCTATTTGAATTTTAGAATTTTAAATTGAAAAAATTTTTTTATGATTTATTTAAACAAAATTCCATTTTTTTTATTATTAAATATAATAATTTTCCTTAATGTTATTTTAGATTTTGACTTACATAATAAATTTGTTGATCTGCTTCTTATGTTGACTTTTTTTTTTGGTTGTTATTGCCTTTTTGTTGATATACTGCTTTCTTACGTTGATTTTTTTTTTGTTATTGTTTTTTTTCCACTGCCTTATTTGTTGATCTGCTACTGTTATTTGTACTTCGTTGTTCTGCTATTTTTTTTCACTTTTTTGTTAAAATGTATGTTTTTTTTTTTGTAATTTTCGTAAAATTTGTAAAAAATTTTTTATAATTTTTTATTTAAATTTCGAACCGTTTTACCGCACACAAGTTTTTTTTGGATAGGAAACGTAGTTCCTATCCTGTCCGCAGCGCCAATGTTATAAAAGTTACCTTTTATAATTGTTTTTATTCCAAATAAAACACTAATCTTGTTCGGTTAAATTTACTTTTATTTATTCACCATTTATATTTCCTAGTTATTAATTTAATATTTTATTTATAGTTAGTTTTGTAAATTTATTTTATTAATAACTTTAGATTTTTTTTATTTATTTATTTAAAACCAATTATACAATTTTAACTGCTTTGAATTTATTCAATAAATTATTTAAACTTTAATTAAAACAGTTATTTACTATACTTTTTATTTTTACAATTGATAGTATCTAATTGAAACCCAAATTAGACTTTTTTGCACTTTAATTAGTTGGTGTCTTCTTGACACCCAAATTAAACTTAATCTTTTTAGTTGGTGTCTTCTTGACACCCAAATTAAACTTAATCTTTTTAGTTGGTGTCTTCTTGACACCCAAATTAAACTTAATCTTTTTAGTTGGTGTCTTCTTGACACCCAAATTAAACTTAAACTTTACTACCAAAAAACAGCTATTTTATTTGGTTGAAGAGCTTTTTGGTTTTCCAAAATATCGCATGCGATATTTTGGTTAGCCAATCAACTCTTCAAAATTTTGTTCTAATTTAATTTTTAATTATTTTGCAAATTTAATTAATAATTTTATATTATTTCAAAATAATTTAGTTAGCTGTTTTTTGGTTGTGAATTGAAGTACTGGGTGCTTCAATTCACAACACCCGCGCATATAAATAATTTTTGTATTTATGTTTTGTGCTTATTCGCAATAACTATAGTGCCGCCTTTGCAAACAAAAAAAGGGTAACAGGCGCTAGAATGGTTCAGAAGTTATTTGTAATATTCATACATTATATAAAACAAGAAAAAAAACGTCATAATATTGAAAACATGTATTGCAAATGTAAAATATATTATTCAGTTGAATAACCTATTGTTTGTCAACAGAAAAATTGAAAATTCCTTTTAAATTGACAAATTTTATTAGTCAATTCAATTAATTAATAAAAAGTAAAATAAACAGTTAAGTTAAATTGCGATAATCATTTATTTAATCTAATTCTTTAACAAGCAATGTTAAAGATAAAAATTTGAAATTAAAATTGTTAGTTCAGCACTACCGCTACTCTGTTAGACATTACTGATAAAATTAGATGCAACACAGATAAGAAACTAGCTTCAATCCTGCTCCTGCTGGATTTTAGTAAGGCTTTTGATTCCGTTGATTTTAGTCTCTTATTGGGTAAATTAAAAACTCTGTTTCTCTTCTCTAGTAGAGAAACTTATTCGGTAATGTAATCTTATGTATACCTACCTGAATTTGAGATCTCAATGTGTGTCTTCTGGAAATAATTGTTCGTCATTTCTATCCAAATGTAAAGGTGTTCGGCAATGCTCAATCTTAGGCCCTTTACTGTTTTCTCTCTTCATAAATGATCTTACCTCTTGTATTTCCTTCAGTCTTTTACACTTGTTTGCTGATGACGTCCAGTTGTTGCATTCCCTTCCTACTTCTTGTTTTGTCCAGTGTATTAACGAAATTAATCTCGATCTCATCTATTAATTCCTGGGCTCGAGAAAACAGACTGGTACTAAATCCTGATAAATGCAAAGCTATTGTCTTTAACAGTCCTCCTAATGAACTAAACGTTAACATTAACGTCAAACTTAATGATGTTATGTTACCATTTGTTCCACAGTGTCTAAGTCTGGGTATAATAATAGACAACAAGCTTAATTGGTATGCTCATGTAAGCAGCGTCATTAGTAAGATTAACTTCACGCTACGTAAACTTTACAGCCTTAACTACCACGTTCCTAGACCGATCAGGTTCAAATTGGTCCAAGCTTTGATCATGCCCAATATTAATTATGGTCTCGAGATCTTTTCGGGATGCACGAACGTGCTATTATTGCGACTACAACGTGCGCTTAACTCTGCTGTAAGATACATATATAATCTAAGACCCAGAGATCATGTATCCCACTATGTCTCGTGTTTACTAGGAACTGGTTTCAAATCTTATGTTAATCTTCGTGTTCTTCAACTCTTGTACAAGACTGTTCAAAATCAATGTCCTCCTTACTTGCTTTGTGATTTTGTGTTCTCGTCGAATAGGCCACTTCGATACCTGACTATTCCTCGTATTTCATCTTCTATGTTTGGTAGATCTTTTAGGGTTCGAGCTTCTCCGCTGTTTAATAAATATGTACCTGTAGATCTTAGATGATTTGATTTATCGCCTAAACTTTTTAAAAAACAAGATCAGATACTTAACTCTTAAATCTCTGTTATTATTTATTTCCAATTAAATATTTTTAATATGTCAGTAGTTACAATCAATTTTCTATTATTTTTATGCTTATAATACTAACTCATAGTGGAGGGGAAGGGAGATCCTGATGACCGCGTTTGCTATTTAGTTACTTAGTTAAAATAGCTTGCTTATTGTATATAAGTAGTATAAAGCCCCCCTTAGATCGAATTATATACTACGTACAATAGTGACGACATGCTTAACAGAAGCCAAAATCACACAACCGTACTAGAAATAATACTTGCTGTGTATAATAAAGAGACAGGTGATTAGAGACGGCTAGTCTTTCTGTATTTTTGGTTGGTCAGAATATGAATTCGTAGGTTGGGCTTGCCGTGCAGTCTGTAAATAATGTACAGATCTGGATGTACCGCTGGAGTAAAAATGCTCTGGATGTACCGCTAGTGTAAAAATGATTTTAGTATAGATTTGTATGGTGACTAACCAAAAACTGTAAACAAGTCTGTTAGAGTGGGCGTCGTAGTTGATGATCTTTTTGATGATATTTCCCGAATATTTGTGTATTTGTGATTTTTCTGATAGTATTGCGCCCGCGCATATAAATAATTTTTGTATTTTTGTTTTGTGCTTATTCGCAATAACTATAGTCCCGCCTTTGCAAACAAAAAAAGGGTAACAGGCGCTAGAATGGTTCAGAAGTTATTTGTAATATTCATACATTATATAAAACAAGAAAAAAAAACGTCATAATATTGAAAACATGTATTGCAAATGTAAAATATATTATTCAGTTGCATAACCTATTGTTTGTCAACAGAAAAATTGAAATTTTCTATATTCAGATTATTTAATGTATGAACTTGATATTATATTTTTTTTTCAGATTGATACTAATATTTAAATACAAGGTCAAGTGAAAGCTTAAGCTTTATTTTGATTATAAAATATTAATGAAAATAACAGAAAAAATACACTAATATTCATACACAATAACAAAAAAAAACAAGAAAAAAAGACGTCATAATATTGAAAACCTGTATTGCAAATGTAAACAAGCGATATATATTATTCAGTTTTCAACTAGAAATAATATATATATGGTTAATAATATGCAAATAGTGTATGCGGTAGTATTTGTAAACAGTTGAAAAAAACACAGTTATTTTGTTTATTATTTCATTTATTTAATAAATACAAAATTGATATGGAATTAAATATCAAACTTATAATAGATACATAATTATAAAAATATTTTATGTTTTTGGGGTTATTTAGATTTTGTTCTTGCTTGATCGACCCTCTACCTGTTGTACCACAAACATCCATGCCTTCGTTGTCTTTCATTTTGTACTCATCGGAAAAAATATAGCAATTAGAAGAATATTTCTTATGTTCATCTGCAATAACATCGTCTCTATTCCAATGAGATATATGAACATTACAGTAGTAACACTGTACAATGTCACCCATGTTTAAATAAAAAAAACCCACTTGATGCTAACTCTTTCTTGCTTACAAAAGTTTTTGGCCAAAATTCAAATGTTTTGTACCGTTCTTCTTCATCACTTAATAGTGTCATTTTAAGATATTTTTTATATAAAGGCAAATGTAAATTTTGTGGAGGTATTTATACTATTTTCTACTTTCCTATGGGAAACACAAATTCAAAAATTAAAAACACGTACTACAATAAAACAGGAACTAGCATATATGGTTCTGTTGCAAAACTTCATGCTGCGTTAAAAAATAACAAAATAAGCCATAATAAAATCAAAAACTGGCTTAAATCGCAAGATGTTTATACCTTAAATTATCCTGTTAAGAAAAAATTTCCTAGGAATCATTATGTTTTACAAGATATTGACCAATTATGGGAAATTAATCTATGCGATATGAAAATGTATAAAAAAGTAAATGACAATTATACATTTTTACTATCAGTAATTGACGTATTTTCAAAATACGGTTGGGTAGTACCAATAAAAAAATAAAACTGGAAAAGAAATAACAAAAAACTTTCATAAAATTCTTCAACAAAGTGGTAGAAAACCAAAAACAATTCAATCAGATAAGTATGTGAATTATTTACAAAAGGTTCACACCATAGAAATTTATCAGTTATTTTAATTACACAAAATGTGTTTCATCAGGGAAAACATTGTCGAGATATATCACTTAATTGTAAATATTTGGTTCTTTTTAAGAATCCTCGAGACAAATCACAAATAGCTCCTTTAGCGAAGCAAATTTATCCAGAAAACTCCAAAGAATTTCTGAGAGTATATAATGAGGCGACATCTATTCCTTATGGTTATATTATACTGGATTTAACTCAAGACATTAACAATATATTTCGTTTTACATCAAATATACTTAATAATAATTATTTTGAATGTTAATGCACATTAAAACAATTAACAGATCTATCTGAAAAACATGAAACGATTGAAAACAAATCGTCATATCTTACATGTATTAAAAAATTCTAAACCAAAATTTCGTCAAATTTTGCTAAAAAATTGTGATCCGGAAGTTATTAAAACTATTTGTGAAATTGCTATAAATACGCTTAATGGAAATCACAAAGTGTCTAATCACACTTATAATAAATTAAATAAATATAAAAAGGTATTGCGTTGTTTAGCTTGTCCTAAAAAATCATTGCAAGTAAAACGAAAAGTTATTATACAGAAAGGAGGATTTTTATCTATGCTAATAGGTACAGTATTATCAGGTTTGATTGGTAGTTTACTTTCAAAATAAAAATTAAGATGAATAATTTACAACGAATGATTGTTATACCACCTGAACTATATAATAAACTTAAGGATAATTTTAATAATGATGTAGAACTTTCATACCTAGATAAAAGTAGGAAAGAAATACTTTTAAATAAAAAATGATCAGATAGTGAAAAATGGTATACATATCGTCAAAAGCTAATAAAATTTGCAAATAAAAGGCGACAACAATTAAAACAAAGCTCTAACAATACGCATCACATACAAACAGTACAACACATGACTTCTAATAAAACAATGGCTGTTAGAAACAAAGTATTGTCAAATATGAGTATGCAAACAGAACCAGAAATTACAGATCCTAAAAATAAAAATTTATCACACATGAAAACCCAAACAGAACCCCATACAAAAAAGGAAAAAGGACACAAACAGATGCAATTACATCTGAAGATGTTGGCGTGCAATACCAGGAGCCCCAAAACGATATGTATACATTTACACCTGGTAAGATAATTCCAACATCTGATAAAGATTTTGATGAATTCGAAACGGATGACGAAGTTTTTGATAACGAGGATGAAATACTAAATTTAGCACTCTCAGCAACACGAGCAGGAAAACGTATAAAAGAAAGGAAATCTATTGGTTCGTCAGATGTACGTATGTTTGAATCGGATGGAGGTGACATTGTTTCAGTACCTATATTTGAAAGACCTAAAAAAGATACAAGTTTAAATCGTCAATTACGTTCTTCTACTAAGAAAGCATCCGCTCAAACTTTATTGAAATTCCCAGTTCGTAAAAAAGTATTAAAATCAGAAAAGGATAATTTACAAGCCAAATCAGAAAAAGATAAGTTAAAACCTAAAACGACAACTCCATTAAATCTTTCACAGTGGACAACTTATAAATAAAAATGCTTCTAATAATTATTATAACAATAACTCGTTGACACGTTTTACAAATAAATTTCCAACTGAAAATATTGAAGAAATAGGACCCCTGTTTCATTCGGCTGTAAATTATCAGAGAGGCCGAAGATTAGGAGACGTTTTCGGAGGGTTATTTCGCTATATAAAGCCTATATTATCATCAGGTCTAAATTTTTTACAAAAACAAGCAGTTTCAAGTGGAATTGGTGTTTTATCAGATATTGCGTCAGGAGCAAATCCGAAAGAAGTGTTACAAGATAGCGGTAAAGAAGCATTGACAAATTTGAGATGCGAAGCTGTGAATAAACTGCATACGATGTATGGTTCAGGTAAAAGGAGGGCTATAAAAGAAAGAATTCTACAAAGCCCAGTCATTTACGTCTCAAATTGAAGAGACGTAAAGTTAAAAGAAGAAGCAAAAATAAAAAACGATTATTAGACATTTTTGATTAAAGATGTTGGAGTGCATGAAGTCAGAGTTAGATATATTTAGTTCACCACCTATTCAATCACGTATCTTAAAATCAGAAGAAGTTGCTTATAACCCAATTGCTTCTTTGGATAATTCTTCGACTATAGAATTTGTTTCTTTGGGTCATGGCAATACGTATAGAGATTTGTCATCAACATATTTAAAATTAAAAATACAAATATTAAAGAAAGATGGATCAGTGTGGAATGATGATAAAGATACTTCTACACCTCCTAAATTAATAGCCCAGCCGGCAATTGTTAACAATTTATTACATTCTATGATTAAACAATGCAATGTTCAGTTAAATGGTAAAAATATTACTTCATCTGACAACAATTATAATTATAGAGCTTGCATCGAGTCTTTACTTAACTATGGAAATGATGCTGCCAATACCCATTTAGAATGTGCTGGTTGGTCGTTAGATAAACAGATGTAGGAAAATCTGGAAATAGTGGTGCCTCAGAACGTAAAAAACAATATAATAATAGTGGTGTTGTTGAATTGATGGGTAAACTCCATGTTGATATGTTTAATCAACCCACATTATTAATAAATGGTGTGGATGTCAGAGTTTTGCTAACTTTGGAAAAACCAGATTTTTACTTTTTCTCTGACGATAATGATGAAAGTCAAATGAAAATAATTGAAGGTACATTATTTATGAGACATGTCACAGTAAATCCTAGTATTTTACTTGCACATAATGCTGTTTTAGAAAAGGCGAATGCAAAATACAATTACAAACGTGTTGAAATAAAATCATTCACAGTACCATAAAGTAGTACTAATATATCGCTTGACAATGTTTTCATAGGACAACTACCCAATACTATACTATTTTGCATGACAGATAATGAAGCTTTTACTGGAAAACGTTCAAAAAATCCTTTTAATTTCAAACATTTTGAGATGACACAATTTATGCTATATGTTAATGGCGTTCAAATACCGAATTTACCAATTGAAACTAGTTTTGCTGACAAACATCGTTTTGATACACGTGCATATTATACCCTTTTTAATGGAACTGGAATTCATCATTCGGACAGACGCCATCAAATCACAAAATCAATGTTCAGAAAAGGTTTTTACATTCTTGCATTCGATTTAACTCCAAATTTATCAGGAAATAATTCGTGTCAAAGTTTATTGAACCAAGGCACTGTTAGAATTGAAGCCAAGTTTTCCAGAGCATTAAATACGACTGTAACATGTCTTGTTTATGGAGAGTTTGAAGGGAGTTTACAAATTGATAAGAATCGAAACGTATATACAAACCTATAAATAGGGTGGAATAGCAGATTTAATACATTTTAAAATTGACAGTTAAATAAACAACAACAATATGGTTTATAAAAATTATGCATTAGTTGATATGAGTTTCTGCTCTAATAATAAGAATACGATATTCGTTAAATCTATTAGTATTACTGGAATAAAAGAGTCTTGTAAAATCTTTAGTAAGGAATTTAAATATCAATATCCAACAACAGATGGAATAAATGATATCGATAAAAGTGACAATTATGTATTTGGAAATTTTTCAGATGAACAGAAAACTAATGAACTTCAAAATATATTTAAGAAAATTGATATTTTATTCACAAACGGTAAGATCAAAACCGAATTTTTAAAACATTTCGTGGAAGCAGATATAAAAGTAATTGATTTTTCAACTCTGGAATAATATGGATACATTTCAAATTGTTAATGTACTAAAATGCAACAAATATACTAGAAAATATTTTAAAGGAGTTTTTGCCATAAATAAAATTCCGAAATTTATTAAAACACCTGCAATAATTGTTGTAAATACAGATCCTTCCACAAAACCTGGCGGTCATTGGATAGCAATTTTATGTCCATCTGTGGGTTGTATAGAATACTTTGACTCATATGGTCGTCGACCTTTACAAAACGAGTTTTTGCAATTTTTAAAACGTCATTCATTATGTTATATTGTAAACGGGCGAAGGTTACAGAGTTCATTTTCGGATGTATGCGGTCATTATTGTTGTGTTTATTTATGGTACAGATGTAATGGCAAAAGCATGCAACGTTTTTTAAATAGTTTTGATATATATAAAAAAAACGATAAACATATTTTAATAGAGTTTAAAAAAATTTTAAAACATACAAACAAACATAATAATAAAAAATACAAAAACAAATTGCAAATGTGCAGATCTGGAAATGTATAAATGCGTGTACATTTTAACAAAAGTTTTCATTTTCTACTAAAATGAGTGCTGCAAAGGAGACCAGAAAACGAAATTCATCAGAAGGAATTAAAACAACAGAAAAGAAGGTCCGTCAAAAGTCAAGCAATATACCAAAAAATTTATTATTGGCTTATACTTACTTCCTAAATGAACAGCATACCTGTAAAGCTGTTGTTGGATTCTGCGCTGATACGTTTGAGGCAGAAATTATCTTTCATCGTGTAAAGGAAATTCCTATATATATTTCTTTTAAAGAGTGGGAAAATTATTTTAATAATTTCGAAAAATTAGAAGAAAAAGTTTCTACAAATGATGTCGAATTTTTAGACGCTCTTCTAGAAAATATTGATGCAAAAAATTCAACAAAATCGATATTAAACTTTACTTGGACAACGAAAATAATAACAACAAAAAAATTGTTGTATTGTTTAAAAAAGAATATAACCAATATTTAAATATAGTCGACTTTTTAAATATTGTTATGAGTTACAACAACAATGCTACATGCAACATAAAAAAATATTTCAACAAATATTTGGAAAAATGTAAAGCCAAAGCTGTATTTCAATTATCATATGATGACTATTACATTCCAATGGAACTTTCACATGTACACTGCAACTATTCCCGATTATTTTTCGAAATACCAATATACTGTTCCAGTAAATTATTTGAAAATCTTATAAAAATTAATTTTAATATTGAAATGTAAAAATTTTTTTTTTAAATTAATAAAAAATATATAAAATTTAATAATCTATTTTATTATTTTGTAACATGTACATATACATATTCATACAATTTTGAACAGCACATCTATTATTTTTATTTTTGTTGTAGTGGATTTCACAATAAACCTCATATGTTCTTAAAGAGTTTAATTTAGATATATCATTTTCAAGCTCTATAAACGTTCAAATGTCGGAACAATCAATTCCTTTAACATCATTTGTTACACCATTTAACATCATTTGTTACACCATGCCTTTTGGTTTGGCTAATTCAGCATCCGTTTTTCAAAGATATATAATGAACATTTTTAGAGAATTATTAGAATGCGGTAAAATTCAAATATATTTAGATGATATTTTTATCGCTACAATAACATTGGAAGAGCACATGGAAATTTTAAAAACTATATTTGAAATTTTAGCTAAACATAAATTAGAACTCAGATTAGATAAATGTCATTTTCTAAAATCTAGTATTTCGTATTTGGGATATATAATTAGTTCAAAAGGAATACAACCCAACCCTGAAAGTATTGAAATAATTAAAAATTATCCAATTCCTACTGACGCAAAAAAAGTTCATAGTTTCCTTGGTTAATGTTCGTATTTTCGGAAATTTATTGAAAATTTTTCTCTTTTAGCAAAACCATTGTATGATTTAATTAAAAAAAATTCAATTTTTGAATTTGGAAAACCTCAATTAGAATGTTTTGAAAATTTAAAAACAAAATTAATAGCCACCCCAATTTTATCGATTTTTAATTTTAATGATGAAACAGAGCTGCACTGTGATGCAAGTAAAGATGGTTTTGGAGCAATTTTGATTCAAAAGAAATCTGATAATAAGTTTCATCCAATATTTTATTTTAGTCGTCGTACTACTCTGTTGTAATATAAATTACAATCATACAAATTCTTTTAATATTCTTTCTTTTAACTCATCTTTAATATGTTCTTTTTTTTTTTTATATAAAACACTTAGATATAGTTTATATTTATAAAAATGTTCTTTATTAACTTCAACTATTTAATATTAATTCAATTAATTCAATCTTTTAATTTTAATTCACTTATGACAATCTTTTAACTATCTAAATTTAATTCAATTATTACATATATAAATTAATATAACCTTTTTTATTTAATTATATTTAATTTATTCATTTTCTTTTTATTTAGTTTCATTGAATATAAATTTTATAATATTTGGTTAACTAAATCAAATTTTCGATTTTCACAGTTAGTTTAGACAATTTTAATTTTTTTAAATAAAACTTTTTTCTTTTTCTTAAAAACGACTGACCCAAAACTTTTAATTTAAATTACTCTTTAAAATTTAAACTTTATTTTCTTTAATTAACCAATTTAATTTATTCGATCGACTGACTAACCGATCAACTGCTTTTTTTTATTTTTCTTTCTATTTTATTTTGTTGGAGAGCTTTTTTGGCTTTCCAAAATCTTTCCAATAATTTTTTGGAAAACCAATCAGCTTCTCCAACAAAATAATTTAAATTAATTTTAATTCGATTGGTTAATTAGTTTTACGCGTTGTCAGCACAGAGAAATTATTATTTATTGAATTAAATTATTTCTCTGTGCACGAGCAACGCGTAATTTGAAACTTTTGTTTTTCATTAATTAAATTTAATAATTTAATTAATTTGAAATGAATTGGAATTTTATAATTTCCGTTGTGAATTGAAGCACAGGGTGCCTCAATTCACAACACCTTCCCTCTTAGAAAAAATATAAGGGTCGAAGATTTTCTTCGACTCTTATATTTTAAAATTAATTTTATATATATTTATATATATATATATTTTATTTTTAACTTTATAAAAACATGTATTTTTGTATATATTTACTAAAAATTTCTTTTATAAATTTGTAAATATATTTTTTTTTTTTATTTACTTTTTTATATATATATATTTTATTTCTAACATTCTTCTATATTTTGTAAATTTTGATAAATATTTTTTACTAAACATTTTATATCTTTGTATACTAACTTTTCTTTTATACATTTCTTTTATAAATAATAAATTTCCTTTCTTTAATTTTAATTGATACTTAATTTATAAATTTCTTTTATAAATAATAAATTTCTTTTAATTTTATTTATATATGTTTATTATTATTTAAAAAATATTTTATTTTGATATTTGTAATTATATTTATTTTACATATTGTTTTATATTAAAAACTAAAAAAAAATCCTTTTGGTTGTATTTTATTAATTAAGTTAATATAAAATTATACAATTATATTTATGCATATATATTTTTTATAATTATATTTATGCATATATATTTTATTATAAATTTCCTTTATTATTAGTAAAATTTATGACAAAAAAAATGCATATATATATTAAAATTTAAGAAAAGGAATAGGAATTTAAGGAATAAGGATAAGATTTTTTTTATTTATCCCTATTATTTGTTTTTGAGCGTTCACGCTCCCCTTCCTATTTTATCCCAAATTTTTTCCCAAAAAAAATTTTTTTTTTTTTTTAAAAAAAACTTAATTACCCTGTGGGTTTTTTTTTTTTTTTATTTAATAATGCTTACTATACATAATTATAATATAAAAGTTAAAAAATTTAGTGCAATTAATTAATTATGTCTGATAACGGCAGTGTAGCAAGTCTAGCCACGACCGTGGTGTTTCCAAAAAATAAGGAGAATATTCCACCTCGGAAGGTATCTTCCTTGGTGGTTACCAATTATCTATTTAGGGCTTATCGCCCTAAACATAATAATCATAATTTACCGTAAGTAAAGAAAATTTTTAGAGAAAAAAAATTTGTTTTATACATTTTGTTTACTTTTCAGGAGGTAATGAAAAAAAATTAGACTATCGTGCTTATTTGAAAAGGAAAAGAAAATTAAATTATCGTGTATATTTAAAAAAAAGGAAAGAAAATTTAGAAAGTTTAAAATAAAATATAAAAAAATTACAATTGTTATTCCAATTAATTAAATAAATAGAGAAAACAGAAAAATTGTATTAATAATGAAAGTTGATAAGTAAATTGAAATAAAAATTAAAATTAGTAAAATATAAAAAAAAGAGTTTTATTCAAAAATAAAGAAAATAATAGAAGACTAATTAACATTTTAAATGAAAGGTGAGATAATAAACCAGAAGAAAAAATAAAGAATATAATAGAACTTGTATGATTGTAAAACTAATTTTACAACATCATTAAATGAGACATAATTACCAATTACTCTAAATGAACTCTCTATTTTTTTTATTTCTTTCCCATATAAATCCACCTTATTTCGCTCGCCGTAAAATTTGTCCAAAAAAAAATCTTTAAGAATGCACACAAATATCTTATTTTTTTATTTTAATTGAAAATACAATCAACTAATGCACACAAATCTCTTATATACCTACTTGAAAATACAATCAACTTATGTATTTGTTCATTAGGGGTTTTGTGTAAAAATTGTATTAAGATTAAAAATGATAATTTTGTGCTATCCAATGCACTTTTTGGATGCATTATTAGTTTTTTAATGCATTATTAAAGATTTAATTTAGTATTAATTTATACTTCGTGGAGTTCAAAAGTTAATTACTAATTTTTAAAAAAAAAATATTAAAAATTATTACAAATATTTTCATTACAAATACAAACCATTACTAAATCTAAAAAAAAATGTCATTCAAGTAAGTAAAAAAAATCTTTTTTCTTTTGTGTATTTTACCTTAAATTAAATGTATTAATTAATTAAAATAATGATTAATCCTATTTTTTTTTTTTTTTTTTTTTTTTTTTTCAGACTAAAAAATTGTTTCGTAATTTTAAAAAAAATAAAGATAATTGGTAAGCATAAAAAATTTTTTTTTTTTTTTTAAAAAAAACTTAAAAATTTAAAATTTTATATATATCCCTCTTTTATATTAGAATCCGAAGAAAATATTGAGACCGAATTAATTACCATCGGTGACAATATCAATGTTGAGGCCCTCGAAACAACTATTGAGGAGGTTGCGGTCGACCGGGCCGGCCAGGCTACTCGGCCTAGTGCAGCGGGCCGTTCCCGGTTGTGTGCCCTCTGTGGGTATGAAACGAGTCATAAGGGGCATTTCACCCGTCACCTTATGACTCATAACCCTCAGAAGGCATGGCAGTGCGTGGTATGTAAGCGGCCCTTTAGCCGCAAAGAACACCTTACATACCACTACTCCCACCTACATCCGGGAGTGTCCCTGCCCCGCAACCTGTCCAAGCGACGAAAATATTACAAATTTTACAATGACATACAATAAAGGTTAGTTATTCTGTTAATTTATTGCAATAAAAAAAATAATAAAAATTTCCTTTCTTTTTTAGGAAATTTTAAAAATAAAACCATAAAAAAAAATGCGAAAACAAACTTCATTATATTAAAACATCAAAAACACTTGCAAATTAAAAAATTTTATTAATAAAAAAATGTAATTGAAAATGACAAAAAAAACTAATATAAAAAAATGTCACAAAAATAATATTAAAAAATTAAAAATTTTTTGAATATAAATTTTTTGAATATTGAATATAAAAAAAATTGAATCAAAAAATATATTTTTTTTTTGTTAAAAAAAATGAATAAAATTTTTATTTTCTTATTCCCTGTTTTCTTTTCTCTTCGTTATTCCCTGTTTTGCTTTTCTTATTGTTTACGAATCTAATTGAAAAAAAAAATTTTTTAGGAGTTTTGTTTTTTCTATATATCTTATTACTATATAGCGATCGTATTTATTAGTTATCTTTATTATATCGGGGTCTTATTTATTAGTTAATTCTGTTATATAGGGGTTTTATTTATTAGTTAATTCTATTATATAGAGGTTTATTTATTAGTTAATTGAGGTTTTATTTATTAGTTAATTATATCATATAGAGGTTTTTTTTTTATTAGTTAATTCTATTATATAGAGGTTTATTTATTAGTTAATTCTATCATATAGAGGTTTTATGTATTAGTTAATTCTATCATATAGAGGTTTTATTTATTAGTTAATTCTATTATATAGGGGTTTTATTTATTAGTTAATAATTAGTTAATTATTCAACTTAAGAGTTGTGAAGTACCGGTAATTCCGGTGTAGGAAAAGATAACTGTGAAAAATTCAAAGTTTTCGAACTATTGCCTATTGCGTTCACAGTACCTGGTCCCACGAGTTTCTTTTCAGATATAGAAGATAATGGGATTTCCCCATTAGATTGATCCGGTTTCTGAACTTTATTATTAGTTTTCTTACAACGATTAATAATAATTTTGTAAATAACATATATTATTATTAAAACCACTAAACTACCTAGCCCTCCTATTTGCCAACGATTTGTTAAGTGTTGGTAATTTGTCATTTCTTCCCTTTTGTTTTCCTCTTCCCATTCTAGTTCCAATTCACTCAATGTTTTCCCCTTTTTGTCAAATTCCTTTGTAAGTTCCCCTGCGTCCATTAATGTAATTTCCGTGGATTTTAATAATTTTGTATTATTTTTTAGAATTTTTAGATTTATTTCATTTTTTATTGGAATGGATGTAGAAAGCCAACTTGTTATCCCTGTTTCGTTTGTATTTGTTTTAAAAGTATGTCTATATGGTAAATCTAAATTGCCCACGATGAAAACGCAATTGTCTAATAACTTTAAAATTCCTATGCCATATATTATAGTTTTGGTAGTTATTGGATTACAATAACTAGTGAGTTGTTGCTCATTTTTGAACAAATATAACCATGAGTTTTCTTCATTTAATGGTATAAGATGGTTAGTTATTACTGTTGTAATTTTATATTGACAAATTTTAAAAAAGGTAATGTTATTATTTTCCTGCTGATTAAACAATTCCATTAGGCAATTATCCTTTGGTGCTTGTAACAATTTAGGTTGTAATTGTTTACATATAGTAAAACCTAGATCACCGTTTTTACCTGGTAATATACAATTTTGTTTAAATTCACTTGATGAAAAATGTAAGAAATGTCCCCAATTATTACTACAAATAAAATCCCATTCCAAAGCTAAAATAGCATAATTGTGATCTGTTATTTCTACTGGAACCGGATATATTTTATGCAATTTATACAATTCTTTTTCCAACCATGGAATTGTAATTCGTATTCCTATTTGTCCCTCACGATGATTAACGTCTATTACCGTAATTCTGTTAAGTGTCCGAACTGAATGTAGTATGTCATGTCCTTGTCCATTCGTTATATTATTTACTATGTTTATTAGGACTGTAGAGTCCATAATATATGGATGCAGCTTATTTGTTTGTAAAGCGGTTATGATTTCCCCTTGTTCTTGTAATAATCCTTGTAACTGTCCAAATTTTGACATTGCCATATTTACTATTTGGTCCATTTCTAGTTGATAAGAATTTAATTCTACTTTAGCGCCCAAGGCGTTATTTTCCCTTATAATTTTTTCTTCTAACATCAGAACTCTTTTCTCTAAATGTTTTAACCCCTTAGTTGTGTTTAAAGTCACGTCCTTTAAAAATTCGAAATCTGTACGTATAACTGCTGCATGTTTATTTATTAATTCTAATCTTCGACTGTTATCTGTCTGTAATTTGTCTAATAGTCCGTAAATTTTCTCAGCGTCCTGTGCGTCCATAGTTCCGAATAAACTTTTTGCAATACTACCTATTCCATCTATTAAACCTCGTTTTTTCCTAATTGTAAAAAAATGATTTGTTTTAGTTATTTCACTAGTCAACATTTTCCCATAATGATTTATATCATCTAACCACCAATTACAATTATTTTCCTTTAGTACTTTAGATAATAAGGAACAAGATTTATTTAACATTTTTTCTATATTATCTATGAACAAATTAACTTCTTCTATTGGTATTAATTTAAGTTTTGAAAAAATTTCTATATTACTTTTATAAATTAATAGATTTCCTTGACTCTCGCATAAAGCGCCTGTTGAATTTAATTTTGTAATTGATAATGGTGTTCCCTGCACTGCCTTGGTTAATATGCATAATACTCCCAATATAATTTTCAATAAATAAAACATGGTGCTAAAAATATACCAAAAGAAAACAAGAGATTTAGTCTTTAGTTATAGAAGTGGCTTATATAAAAAAATTCCTTAATCCTTCCATCTTTTTAATCTATTATTATGTACATTTCTAACTTTTTTGTTAATTTTAATTAAGGAGTTTACTTGATCCGAACCTACCACCTCATATGGTCCTAACCAATTTTCGCTCAATTTGTGAATCTTTGCTGGATTCAATAATAATACCTTATCACCTATTTCGAATTTTTCTACCTTTTCATTTTTGTCATAATAAATTTTCGATTTAACTTTGCTTAAATTTAGATTTGTTCTCGCTATTTCGTGTACTCGTTGCATTCTTGCTTTCATTGATAAACAAAAATCATCAAAATTATATAAAGGTTCAGGTTGCCTTTTAAGACTACTAGGTAAAGGCTCCGAAAAACCATACAATGCAAATAAAGGTGAGAACTTTGTACCTATGTGTGGAGTGTGATTGTGTACGAAAGTTGCTTCAGCTACCCAATCATCCCAAGTTTGAGGATTTTCATTTACAAATATTTTTAAATATTCCACTAGTGGTCCATGTCGACGTTCTAGCGAACCATTAGTTTGTGGATGATATGCAGTAGTCTGAATCTTTTTTATTTTTAATATTTTGCATAATTGTTGAAGTAGTTTACTAGTGAAATTGGTACCTTGATCCGTCAATAATTCTTTAGGAATTAGTGCATATTTTAAAATTATTTTAGTATAAAATACTTCAGCCACCGTTTCTGCTTCTTGATTTGAAATAGGAATACCATCCAATATTTTCGTTAAATCATCCTGAAATGTTAATATATATTTGTTCCCTTTTAGAGTTATAGGAAAAGGCCCTACTATGTCCATATATACACGATCAAATGGTTTTAAAGCTGTCCTTGTCAGAATCATTGGCATCTTTGTGATCCGACCTCTTTTATTTTTCTGACATTTGGGGCATTTTTTAATGTAATTGTATATATCTGCTAACATTTTCTTCCAAAAATAAAATTGTTTTATCCTTAAATACGTTTTTATGATTCCAGCATGACCTCCTAAAGGGGAGTCATGATATTCCTTTAAAACAGCTAGTATTTCTTCTCTGTTGTTTAACATTATTTTTTCGGTATTTTCTGGTATTAATTCTTGTTCCTCATTCAAAGTTTCATCCATTTTGTCAATTTCCATTGTTTTGTCCAACTTTATATTTTCTTCTTTTGTATTTAAAATTTCTATTTCTTTTTGTCGAGTTTTTGCCCTCGTTATAGCAAATGTCTTTGTTACTTCATTATTCTCCTCTTCTGGAATTCTACTTAAAGCATCGGCATTAGTATTTAATTTACCTGGTTTGTATAATATTTTAAAATTATATTCTGCTAATCTCGTTTTCCATCTATTTATTTTTCCTTCGGGGTCTTTTTTCTTGTATTCACTGATAAGTGGCTTATGATCAGTATAGATGTTAAATTCCTTTCCTAATAAATAGCATCTAAAGTTTTTTATTGCCCAATAAACCGCCAACATTTCCTTATTTATTGTAGCATAATTTCTTTCTGCTTTATTTAACACCCTGCTTGCATATGCTATTGGTAAATCCTTGCCTACCTCCCCTTGCGACAAAACTGCTCCTAGTGCATGGTTACTGGCGTCAGTAGTTAATAAAAACGGTTTTGTAAAATCAGGATATTTTAATATAGGTGGTGACGTTAACAACTTTTTTATTTCCTCAAACGCCTTCTGATGTATCTCTGTCCATTCGTATTTTTTATTTTTTGATGCCATTTGATACAATGGTTCACCCTTTTCCGCTAAAAATGGCATACTTGCACGATAATAGTTTACCAGCCCCAAAAACGATTGTAATTGTTTTGTTGTTTTAGGTACTGGGTGTTCAGCAACACACTTTGTTTTTTCTGGATTCGGTAATATTCCGTCCGTTGTAATTCTATAACCTAAATAAATAACTTCCTTCTTGAGAAATTTACATTTTTCTGGCTGAAGCTTCAAGTTATTTTCCCTTAATCTGTCAAATACTGCTCTAAGTTTTTCGTCATGATCCTTTAAAGTTCTTCCATAGATAACAATGTCATCTAAATATACAAAACACTTAAAACCTTGTAAACCGGATAAAATGTGGTTCATTAATCGCTGAAATGTTGCTGGTGCACCTGATAAGCCAAAAGGCATTCGTTTAAATTCGTAATGTCCAAAAATAGTGCTGAAAGCCGTTTTTTCTCTGTCTTCGGGGTCTACTGCTACTTGATGGTATCCACTTGCTAGATCCAATGTTGAAAAATACACAGATCCTCCTAATTGATCTATTATGTCTGCTATCCTTGGTAGGGGGAAAGCGTCTCCCAATGTCACCTCATTAATTTTCCTAAAATCTACTACCACTCTGTATCTTTTTTCTCCCTCCGGTCCAGCCTTTTTTGGAACAACCAGTAAAGGTGAATTCCAAGGACTCCGACTTGGTTGTATTATTTCTTCTTCTAATAAATTTTTTATTTCTTCATTAATCACCTTTTTGTGACATTCCGCTAATCTGTACTGCCTGCTATTGATTGGGATTTGTTCCGGGGTCGTTCTTATTTTGTGTGTAATAACATCAGTATGAGTTAATCTATCTCCTGGTAAATGGAAAATGTCATTACAT
Source organism: Empis stercorea (assembly GCA_949752835.1). Classification (NCBI taxonomy): domain Eukaryota; kingdom Metazoa; phylum Arthropoda; class Insecta; order Diptera; family Empididae; genus Empis; species Empis stercorea. The sequence continues at coordinate 22,916,038 of OX457085.1, forward strand.
TCTTCACAAATTTTATTTATTGTATCTTGTTCTTCTGTTGTTAATATTGAATTATTTTTTAAAATTTTCTTCAGAGATTCAATTCTCTCTTTAACAGCTTTATTTTCTATTTCGTCTTCCTGATAATTGATACAGCTGTCTTCTTCAAATAATCTAAATATATCCGCCAATGGTGTATCCTTGCGTCTCCCTCGGGGTTTTTTTTCTTTTTTGCTTTTAATCTCATGAGTCTTTAGGGGTCCATTTTTTTTATACTTAGAAGTTTCATTTTTTAGGGGTCTTATATGAAAATTTTCTATAGGAGTCAATTTAAGTTTTATATCCTCAATTTTTATTTCTTCATTACTTACGTTGGCTATACATACCTTTACCGTATTATTTTTTGCTTCAACCAAACAATTTCCTAATAATACACCTGGTTTTAGTTGTTGTGCTTTACAAAAAAATTCTCCCATTTCTGTTGTAGGTAAACTTATTAATTTTTCCATACGCGCCGGAATCCATATTTCTCCATTTTTTCTCATTACATTTTTTACATTAACGTTATCCATTATAATCTTTTCATCATTTAAAATATTTCCTGTTTCAATTTTTTCTCCATAAATTTCTCCAACATTTATTTTATTATTTAAATCACTATCACTAACTTCCACTGAATCATCTGTGATTTCCGCATTAACTAATATAATTTCATCATTTATTTCTTCTTTTATTTCAACAATTTTTTCAACATTTTCTTCAGTAATGTTAAAAAATTCCTTTTTCTTAATCACTTTCTCTTCCTCTTCTTTTACCTTGGATTTATCTTCGTCTAATAAGATTTCATCCTTATTTTTATAAAACTTACTTTTTATGTTGTCGAAAATTCCCTGAATTTCTTTTATTTTAACTTGATCTAATTGTTTAAATGGATTCTCAATGTAATGCGAATTTATTATACCTATTTTATTTTTCCTTATAAATGGAATACAGAATTCTGTTGTATTATTTTCCGTTTTTCGAAAATGAAGTTTTTGTTCTGGTCCTAAAATATTACAATTTGAAGATAAAAAATTATTTCCTAAAATACCATCAACAGGTAAATTTATGTCATTATCTGTGACTTGAAATTTGCAAGTGAAATTATTTCCTAATAAAAATTTTCCTTCACAGGAACCTATAGTGGAGCTTACATTTTTTGTTATTGTACTTAAATTTGTTTTATCATTTGTTAGTATAGGTGTTCCTTTTTTTAAAGTTGTATTTTTTATCAAACTAACTTGTGCTCCCGTATCTACCAATAATTTAATTTGATCTTTTTTAGCTATATCTAATGATAATTGAACTATGGGCTCCTGTAAGGTGGTTTCTTCGCCCTTTTGGAGGAATGAGCTGGGCTTCTTTAGTTCACTCCATCCTCGTTTCCCGATTCCAACGCTTTTTTAGATTCATATGCTTGACGTGCTTCGCAATGCACGATTTTATGACCTTTTCGTGCACACCAGTCACATTGATTTTCAGCTATATTTTCACTGTCTAATGCAAGTACTCTCTGATTTGTTGTATTGACATTTCCTGATCGCAATTTGAAACAATGAGTGGAAGTATGTCCATTCATTCCGCAGTGTGTGCATCGTAGAATTGAAGAATTTATATTTTGTGGTGCTTCCCAAGTACATTCCCTACTAATATGTCCCGGTTTACCACACTTGAAACATTTAATTGTCGTAGTTGCAGATGTTCCTTTAAATGGCACTTTGTTGTTACCATTATTATTATTACCATTATTATTCCGATTGTTATTATTATTGTAATTATTATTATAATGACTATTATAATTGCTTGTATTATTTTTATTGTTATTTGGAAAATTATTACCACTAACCATGTTGTAATTTCTGTTAGGGGTCTTATTGTTGTTATTAAAATTATAGTTGCTACTATTGTTTGAGAATTGTTTATTATTATTATTATAATTATTATTATTTGTAAATTGTGCATTATTGTTGTTGTTGCTGTTGTATTTAAAGTTACCTGTTGTTCCCCGGAAATAATTATTATTACTATTATTTCTAAAATTGTTTCCATGATTTAACCGGTTATTATTTGGTTGTTGCCCATGTCCGCCATTTTCATTTAATTTGTTCATCATAGTGGTTAATAAATTCATCATTTGGTCCCCTTGATTATTACTTTTATTTTTATCCGAACTCCCTATATTTCCTAAGTTCCTTGTTTCATTCAAGTACTGTCGAGCCGCTCCTATGGACACTCTTAAGTTTTCGGGGTTTTTAAAAATTAAATATTGTTTCAATTCTGATGAACGCAGTCCTCCTAAAAATATTCTTTTTGCGGTTATTTCCATTTCGTTTATTAAGGCTCGTCCCTCGTTTTGATACCTTTCATTGACTCTATTTCTATATGCCGCCAATTTTTCTGCTATTCGTTCCCCAAATAATTCCACTGATTCGTTTTCGTATTGGTACATTCCCATCATTTCTGATGCTAATGTAGCCATATCTTTACTCTCTATGAAACGATTACGTAAAATATCTTTATATTGGTTAAAGTTTTCAACGTTGGCATATCTGAAAATTGCGTTGGCTGCACCAGTCAGTTTACTTGTTATTAAAATTCTCAATAATATTCCCTTTTGTTCATCTCTGGTCAATTCGTATGCTTGATGAGCTAATTCGAGAAAATTGTTCAACTCATTCTCAATGTCCAATCCTACACCCGAAAATGTTGGAACTTGTACCAGAAATGTTTTTATTATTTTTTCAACTGGTAACAATGTTGGTTCCAAATGATATGAGTTGTCGTTTGTAAAATTTTCCGCAACGTATTCATCTCGGTGTGCCATTGGTGGTGGTGGTGGAATAGGGGTCGAGTTTAATCCTGATGGTCCCGGTTTATTTATTGTTCTATTTGTATTATTTACCTTTTGGAAATTAAAATAATGGGGGTCGTTTATTGGATTCATTTTGTCACTTGTTTTTATATTCAAACTTTTTCTTTCCGTTTTGGCAATTATAACTTTATTTCTTCTAGTTTTTCTTGTTTTCCTTATTGGGCCAATTCTGTTATATTTTACTCCTGACCTCAATGTTCTAAAACTTTTTCTATTTTCTGATATTCGTTCTCCTTGTACTTGATGTAAAAAATCAACAAAATTATTTCTATCCAATACTTCTAAATTTGGTTCCGCTTCTATATTTTCTACGTTTGTTTTAGGTTGTTCGTCCGAATTTTCAAATTCCGGACTTGAATTTAAAAATGAAAATGTTGATATTCTCTTTGAAAATTTTAAAATTGATTGCGCCAACGTTGGGGGTTTTGAATTTTGCGACATTAGTTAATAAAATAAATTTTAAACAACAACAATAATTTATATATGTTTTTTTTTTTTATATTACGATTTAGGGGTCATTATTTTTTTTTTTTGAATTTTAGTAATTTTTTATTTTAGGGGTCATTTGATATAAAAAGTTCTGAAAAAATATATTTTAGGGGTCGAAAAAAAAAATTTTATTTGTTTTTTGCTACAAATTATTTTTATTTAATTTAACATTTAAAATTTTATTTATTTCAACGTAAATCATGTAAAATAAAATTTATTTAAGATAAATACTCCTTTATATTTATTTTATTTTTATTTTTCTCATTCCCTAAAAGTATGCAATAATAAGAAATTTTGTTTCTCAAACAAACAGTAAATTAGTAGGAAATATGTTTTCCAACTCCTAAATTTATGTAAAAAAAATTTTTCATTCCCAAAAAAAATTTATTAATTTTCATAATAGAAAATTTGGTTGCTCCAAGAAAAAAATTTTATATGTTAAGTTACAAAAAAAAACGCGCTTTGTTCTAATGAAACTTACGTACGTCATTTAAAATATTTATATTAATATCAATTTAAGTTGACAACAATATTTTATATAAAAATGAACAAACGTAAATTGAAAATATATATATATATCATTTTATATATATGTATATATAATTTTCGTCATTACGAACAAAAAAAATGAATGGAATTTTAATATAAAATGAAAATATAGGGTAACGAAAAAAAATGTTGGTTATTAAAACCAATTTTTATTAAAAAATTTTTAACACTTATGGAAAAAAAAATTTTTTTATTAAGTTCTTTATTTTTACACAGCCCTGTGTCAATTTAGTGCACAATTTTATTCTGCACTTTCTGTATACAGTTTTGTGTTAAATTAAATAAACTTAACCTTTTACACCGTAATTAGTTTTGTTACCCTATTTTTATGTCGATTTTATTTTGATAATAATACACTTCTATGTATATTATATTTCACGTAAACAAAACTTTATTATAAAATTTTTAAATTCAAATTGATCAAAAACGCACAATTTGCAATTTATACTTGGAGAATAAAAAAAAAAAAACTTTTATGTATACAAATAAAAATATAATATGTGATAATAATGTTTAATAATTTATCATTTTTCATTGTATAGGTATAAAACTTTTACTTATTATTTTTTATATACCTATGTATGTGTACCCCAATTTTATTTATTATATACCTATTTTATTTTAAAATTTTATTGAAGAGAGAAAAATTGAAATTAGGTTAACTATTAGGATAGGTTAAGGTTTTTGGAAGTATATAAAAAAAATATCATTTTTTTTGTATATGTATATTTATACATATATTATTTTAGGGGTTTTTTTTATATATGCATTTTATTTTATTTGGACTTTGTATATAAAGATTTTTTTTTCTGATTCACTAGTAATTTAAAAAAAATGATTTTTTTTTATATATATATTTTTATAATTTCGTTAAGGATTTTATATATTTATTATTTTATATATATATATTTTTTTTTTTTTTAATTAAAAAATTTTAATTTTATTTTTTGGCCAATTTTTTTTTTTTTTAGATATTTTTTGTTTTAATACCTTTTCTACTTTAAATCAATAAAAGGTAAATCCAAATTTAACAATTTTACATTTATACTTTAATAATTTTAATGAATCTAATACAAAAAATTAATCAAATCAATTTTAACATTATTTTTCTTTTATTTTTTACTTATTCGAATAATTTGTTATTTCAACCAAAATTTTAACAAATTTAAATTTAATCAATTTTCTATAAATTTTACTTTAATAATTTAATTTCATATTTTAATTAATTTAATTTTTTATATTTGTCAATTTTAATTTAATAATTAGCCAAAAAATAAATTTTATTATTCTCCATTATTAAAACAATTAGATTTGGAGTAATAATAATTATATAAAATAACGAAGAACCGAATCTTCCTAATTTGTTATTCATTTTTATATAAAATAAATTTTTTTTATTTTTTATCAAAAAAAAATTGATTTATTATTTTCTGTTTTGTTATAATATATATATATAATTTTATGATTGTATATACATATATTTTATATTTTTAAAATATTATAAACAGCGTGTTTTATATATTTTCGTATATAAAAAAAATATTTGAAATTTGTATATTTTAATATAGTTAGAAAAAATAACTTACTACTTTAATATATAAAATTTTTTTTTTTTAAGTTTTTCTGCTTCTTCCGCTACTTTGCTGCAAAAAATCTTTTCTGCTTCTTTTACTGCAACTTTTAACTGCTTCTACTGTTTGTTCTGCTACCACTGATGTTAAATTTTATTATTGATAAAAATGCTTTATTAAAATTACTGCTACTTTTATTTTTTCTTACAAAAAAAATTTTATAATAATTATTTATAAGATTTTATTTAACGTTAAATTATTATATTTTTTTTTTAACTATTTTTAGTCCACTTTTATTTTATGATAATGTTTTTTATTTTTATTTAGCTTTAATCTCCCGTTTTACCTTTACACAAATTCTTTTGGATGAGAAACGTACTTCTCATCCTGTCCGCAGCGCCAATGTTGTAATATAAATTACAATCATACAAATTCTTTTAATATTCTTTCTTTTAACTCATCTTTAATATGTTCTTTTTTTTTTTTTTATATAAAACACTTAGATATAGTTTATATTTATAAAAATGTTCTTTATTAACTTCAACTATTTAATATTAATTCAATTAATTCAATCTTTTAATTTTAATTCACTTATGACAATCTTTTAACTATCTAAATTTAATTCAATTATTACATATATAAATTAATATAACCTTTTTTATTTAATTATATTTAATTTATTCATTTTCTTTTTATTTAGTTTCATTGAATATAAATTTTATAATATTTGGTTAACTAAATCAAATTTTCGATTTTCACAGTTAGTTTAGACAATTTTAATTTTTTTAAATAAAACTTTTTTCTTTTTCTTAAAAACGACTGACCCAAAACTTTTAATTTAAATTACTCTTTAAAATTTAAACTTTATTTTCTTTAATTAACCAATTTAATTTATTCGATCGACTGACTAACCGATCAACTGCTTTTTTTTATTTTTCTTTCTATTTTATTTTGTTGGAGAGCTTTTTTGGCTTTCCAAAATCTTTCCAATAATTTTTTGGAAAACCAATCAGCTTCTCCAACAAAATAATTTAAATTAATTTTAATTCGATTGGTTAATTAGTTTTACGCGTTGTCAGCACAGAGAAATTATTATTTATTGAATTAAATTATTTCTCTGTGCACGAGCAACGCGTAATTTGAAACTTTTGTTTTTCATTAATTAAATTTAATAATTTAATTAATTTGAAATGAATTGGAATTTTATAATTTCCGTTGTGAATTGAAGCACAGGGTGCCTCAATTCACAACAACTCCAACCGAATCTAGATTTCATAGCTATGAGTTGGAAACCTTAGCTATAATTTATTCTTTGAAAAGAATAAATTTGTCCTATAATATCACGTTGGGTTTTGGAATTGGAAAATTATAATTATACCATTGAACATAGACAAAGTACCAGAATGCGACATGTAGATTGTTTAAGCAGGATAACAAATGTACTAATTTTAACTGAAAATTCGTTAGAAAAAACATTAGCTATTTGTCAATCAATAGACAATAAAATTGATTATATTAGAAAACAATTAGAAAATAATGAAAACTCTTTTTTTGAATTACGAGATGGATTAGTATATAGAAAAGTAAAAGATGGTATTGCATTCTACGTACCTGAAAAATTACAGAATAATATTATTAGAACTTGCCATGATAATTTTGGTCACTGTGGAAAAGATAAAACGCTAGATTTATTACGTAAAACATATTGGTTTCCTAATATGCCAAAAATAGTTGTTGATTATATAGCTAATTGCTTAAAATGTATTATGTTTTAACCCACAAAGCGGAAAAAAAGAAGGTGAGAAAAAAGAAATTTACATAGTATCCCGAAAGGAGATACGCCATTTGAATCAATACATATTGATCATATGGGTCCTTTTAACCGTTCGAAAAAAGGAAACAAATTCGTATTTAGTATAGTTGACGCTTTTTCGCGTTTAGTAAGATTATATCCAGTAAAATCTACTGATTCAAAGGGAGCTATTAATTCAATGAAACTTTATTTTGATTATTATAGCATACCCAAACATTTGATTTCTGATCGTGGATCAGCTTTTACATCTAATGATTTTAAAGAATTTCTCAAAACTTTTGAACATACTTTAATTGCAACAGCTTCTCCTCAATCAAATGGGGCTGTTGAAAGAATAAATCGTTCCATTAAACCCATGTTGTCAAAACTTACAAATATAGATTTAGAATGGGATGAAGCTTTAGAAGAAGTACAATTTGCTTTAAATAATATTAAAAATAGGTCAATTGGTGAAACTCCAGCTAAAATGTGTTTTGGTGTTGAGCAACGTGGTAAAAAAGTTGATAATTTGAAAGAATTTTTAGAATCCAATGTTTTTGAAGAAAATTGTAGAGATTTGTCGGTTATTAGAGAAAAAGGTAAAACAAAAAATTTAAAAACTCAAGAGTACAATGCAAAATATTACAATTTGAGACATAAGAAACCAACTTCATACAATGAAAAAGATTTAGTAATGATTAAAAATTTTGACACCACACCTGGCCAAATAAAGAAATTGATTCCACAATTTAAAGGACCATATATAATAAAAAAAAATCCTAGGCAATGATAGGTATGTAATTTGTGATGTAGAAAATAATCAAATTACTAATAGACCATTTGAAGGTGTATTTAGTTCAGCTAACATGAAAAGATATTTATTGCCTAGTACATAAATAAAGAATAATCTGTATATTTTGTTAAATTTCAAATTAAAAGAATGTTAATGTTTATTGAATTTTGGTTTTTCTAAAAAAAAAATTTTTTTTGATATAAAATATTATTGAAGTATGTAGTAATTAAATACTATGGGTTTTTTTTAAAAAAAAAAAAGTTAAAAGACAAAATTGAATCTTATTTGAATTTAAGTTTTTTTTTTTTTGAGAAATGTTTTTTTATGTAAAAAAAAAAATTGTTAAAAAGTATTAATTAAAATACTATATGTATATGAAATTGACATGTCATTACCACTGCAAGAGAAATATAATCAGTTTGAAACCGTGATATTATCATCAGCGGCTAACACTATTATAAAGGATAAGTCTACAAAGAATGAAAAAAATAACAAGAGAAACGAAATTATTAATTGAAGAAAGAGAATTACTTAGAAATATCACAAACAGAACATATGATCAGCAAAATAAATTAAAATACCTAAAGAAAACCATTAAAAAAGAGATAAAAAATGATATTAAAAGATATAATGAAAAAAATTTATAAGAAATAATAGAGAATACAAAATCTATCAAAAAAGCAAAAATGGATCTTTCACTAGGAAAAAACTGGATACCAAATCTAAACAAAAACGATCAGGAAATTAGAAATAGAATTGCAATTAATAGAGAAGCTACTGCCTTTTTTTCAACGTTTATACACGTCACAAATGCCACAAAGTTTAGAAAATGAAGAGAATAAATCAATATATGAAAAGGAAGATATTCCGACATTCTTAAAATCAGAAATAACGAAATCTATTGATGAACTTAAAAATGAAAAAAGTGCCGGTAGCGATGGTATATGGGCTGAAATGCTAAAACTTGGAAAACATGAAATAGCACCAGGTCTTGTAAAACTATTTAACGAAATTTTAAATATAGAATGTATTCCTAAGCAATGGTCAAAATCAACGATAATTTTACTACACAAAAAAGGTAGCAAAATTATATAAATAACTACCGACCTATCAGTTTAATTTCGACGATTTACAAAATCTTTTCTAAAAGTATATTACGAAGGCTTAAGAATCAACTAAACATAAATCAGCCAAGAGATCAAGCGGGTTTCAGATCAGGTTTCTCCACGACTGACCATTTACATGCAATGAACCAACTAATAGAGAAATGTAATGAGTACAAATTCGAAATATATCTTGCATTTATTGATTTTAGGAAAGCTTTTGATACGGTTGAGCACTATGCAATATGGAAGGCATTTAAAAGAACAGGGTATCCCTTACAAATACATTAAGATTATTCACTCATTATATAAAGAAGTTCTGAAGCAACTATTTCACTCGAATCGAAAGGTAATCCTTTTAAAATATACAGAGGTGTAAGGCAAGGCGATCCACTATCGGCAGCACTATTTGTTGCAGTTTTAGAATCGATATTTAGACAACTCAATTGGGATAACATGGGCATATCTATTGATGGTGAAAATTTAAATAACCTGAGATTTGCTGATGATGTTACCCTAATATCAGAATCTTACGAAGAGCTAGAAATTATGCTCAAAGAACTAAAAATAAAATGCTCAGAAGTCGGTCTACACATAAATAATGAAAAAAACTGAATTAATGACTAATAGTAACAATAAAGCTGATATCATACTCGGTGTTGAAAAACTTGAATATGTGGAAAGCTATGTATACCTAGGGCAAACTCCAGCATTTCAGTAGAGTGAAAAAGAAATAGACCGTAGAATAATAAACGGTTGGAATAAATTTCGAAGTGTCAAAGAGATATTAGAATCAAACAAAGAAATGAAAAACAAAAAATACATTATGGATGCTGCAATACTTCCAACTTTAACATACGGCGCACAGACATGGAGTATGACAGCAAATGAAAAGAGAAAACTGCAGGTATGTCAACGTTCAATAGATAGATCAATATTAAATATCAGTCGCAGAGATAGGATTCAAAACGTGAACATTAGGCAAAGAACAGGAAT